>VXAA01000909.1:195590-240014 GCA_013399115.1 Anseranas semipalmata
CGTGCCCGTGTCCCCCGACTACGGGCCCTTCGGGGTGCCCGTGAAGGCGCTCTGCCACCCGCCGTCGCAGACCATGCCCGCCGTCCCGGTGCCCATCAAGCCGGCGCCAGCGATGCCCGCCGCCGCCTCGGCCATCCCCGCTCTGACGGTCGCCGCCTCGCAGATCTGCCCCGCCGCTTCTCCGGCCTCCGCTTCGCTGCTGGAGCAGGCGGCGAGCAGCACCCCCGAGGGCAAGGGCTCCCTCCACTCTGTGCTGGTGCACTCCTAAGGGGCCGGCGGCCGGGGGCGGAGGGGCCCCCAGGCTGCCGGGGGAGAGGATGCGGGGGCCCGGGGCACGCGTGCGGCACGGAGTCCCGACCCGCCTGGTGACTCTACCCTGCCGGTGTCTGTGTTTATGTTGTGTACAATCAGATTGTTTGAGAGCCAGGTCGCAGGTAAGAGCTTTTATCGTCGTTCAATACCGTTAGTGGCGGAGAGGTGATGTGAAAAGTCGCAGCCGGGGCCAAAGGGGCTGGCTCGCGGGAAGGGGCCGGGGGCGGCCGTGCAGCCGGGGCCCCGTCCCCGGGCGGCCGGCGGGGGTCCCGCGAAACTCGGGGCGCGGCGGGAGAGGGGCTCCAGCCTGCCGGGGCAGGGGGGCGGGAGGAGCGGAGGGGCAAAACCTGCGCTGAACTCTGCTCTTCCCGCTCCCCCGAGCATCCTCTGCCCCGCCGAGCTGGAGACCTCGCTCCGAAAGAGGCGGCCGAAGCCGAGGCAATCACTCGGACCCCGGCGAGCTGCGGGGCCTCGGGACGTGTAATGCTCGCGAGTTAAGGAGTAAGCTTTAAACAGCTCGATTAATTAGTGTGCATTTGAATGACAACGGCACTGACGTCGAGGGGCTCCTTTAACTAACGATTACTCGTCCTTCCTTCCCCCTCAGATTTTTACACTCCATCTCAATGAGGGTAATACCTTAGGAGGGACTGAAGTATGACCTGCCCTCCCAGGCTGCGAGTATCCGAATTCCCTAGAGTCTCCTTAAAATGAAACCAGCCCTGCGATTCGTAGATTGTGCTTATCACATCACCTTTCACCGTTCACAGATATCGCTTTTTTGTGTGTGTTGCTTGGCGTTTCTTCCACGTGTGAACACTAAAACCTGTTGGGTGGGGGAAAAAAAAAAAAAAAAAAAAAAAAAAAAAAAAGGAAAGGAAAGAAAGAAAGAAAAAGAAAAGAAAAGAAAAAGAAAAGAAAAATCTTCGGGAAAAGCACTTTACTGAAAACAACCTTCCAGCAGACGAGAGGTCTGTGTAAAGCAGAGGGATCAGAAGTCAGAGAGCGATGCTCTGTCTGATGAGTCCCGGCTGGTTTGCGAGTGATTGCTGCCGTACCCTGTCTGCCCTGCTGTACACCAATGCTCATTAAAACCCATCTATTCATTTGCTTCTGCTGGTGCTGCTGTTTAAAATACTCGCCTTTCACACCGGTTAAGAAACGCGTGCTCGCAGCGTAGGTTCCTCTCCCCCCCCCAGACAGACACAAAACTTTTCTTGGCGACAAAAGCAGAGAGGCAGAGGGAAAGAAACCTCTTGGAGGTAAATCGCCTGCCGGAGAGGTGCTTCTCTCCCGCGGCTCAAACGGGGAGCGCCGCTGACCGGCTCTGAGGAGGGGGCACCGGCTCGGATCGGGACCCCAGCGAAGGCAAGGCAGCTTTGCCACTGGTTTCGCTGGGTGCTGGGTCTCAGTCGCTGCCTGGGGCTTTCCCGCCTCTCGCCGGGGCACCGGCCGTGCCCCGAGGTGTTACCCGATGTGCGGTGTATCGCCCAGCCCCTGGCGGACCTCCTTGCCGGGGTCCCCCAGCCGCAGAAGCTGCTGGTGGGGAAAGCAAGCCTGCCGGGCCCCGGTGCCGGAGGTGCGGAGTTTTCCCCTCGCTCTGCTCGTTCGGCTGCCTGAAATTCACCCGCGATTGCTCAATTTCCAGTTGCTCCCTCTGCTCCCGGCGGGGGTCGACACCTTAACTTCCAGAATTACAACAGTCCCAGCGCTGAAAAATACTGCGAACAGTGTTGCGTTAATGAGGCACGGATCGGTATCACTGTTTGGAAATTGGGCTAGCAGGGGGACCGCCTCAAAAGTTTTGCAGCCGGATAAACAGACCGATATATATATATATATATGTACATGTATATGCATATATATGTGTGTGTGTGTATATACATATATACTCTCATGCTTATATTCTACTTGATTTTGCATTCCATAATCTTTTCAGGGTAGACAAATACATTGAAACAAGGTTATACCTGCGATCATTACAGGTTAACTAACAAAGTTGGTATACCAAGTATCAGATAATGCCAGGGCAGAACAACTACTAATTCATGCAGGATTAGAAAAAAAATCCTTCACCAGATTTTTGTGTCTGCCTACGTAAAAATGAAGAAGGGAAAAAATGAAAGTGGCTTTCATTTTGTGCCATTAGACTTAATTCTAATTGATCTATGCAGCACTGACATACACTGACATTCAGCATAAACCTAGTTTCTCAGCTACTGAGAGGGAATGTCAGGGAAAGACAAAGCATTATTTAAGGTGATTAAAGAGTAATNAGCCGCACCCCGCGGGCGGCTCGGGGCGGCAAGGCGCGCTGCTTGCAGCGGGATCGGGGCGGAAGCGACAGCCCGTGGGAAAAGGGGCGCCGGGGCGGCGGGTCACCCGGCCAGGGGGCTCCGTGTGGGTCCCAGGGCAGCTGCCGGAGCTCTGTGCGACCCGAAGGGCAAACTCCTCTCCGTAGCTCGTACAATGAAAGTTATTAGAGCGTCAGAACGACCTGGTAATTTCAGGCTGTCAGAGGGAGAAGGCAAAGTCACCAGCCGAGAAATATCTTCTAAATTGTTTATACATTTTTCCTTAATTTCAAGGACACCGTCTCTAAACATTGCCTTTGCAATATTATAAAATTGTGTATCTACAACCAACAACCCCGAAATATAACAACACCAATCCCGACTCTGCTCAGGAACAGATGATGGTACAAAGTGTAGGCAAAGAAAATAGTACTCTTCCCTCCAAACAAAAAAGCAGGTGTAAACTGGAGAAGGGTAAGATTTTTACTCGTTAAAGCAAACAGGAAAACAGACCCACAGACTTCTGCTAACTACAAGGTTTTGCCTGTCTGCTATGGCAGTATGCCGCATGCAGAAACCGCTTGCCTTCAGAATAAAGCACATCTGTGTTCTGCACAGAAAAGGCAGCTGAGCCTTTACTAGGTGCGAGCAGACAGGATGGTTTTAACCAGATGAAACAGATGCGAGCAGGACAAGCAAGCTTAATCTTAGTTTCATTAGACTGCCAAAGGTAGCAAAGGAAGAGTTAGCGTTAGAACAGAGGCCTAAGAAAAGGAGTTCATCCCACCACACTGTGTTTCTGATTTGTTGTGGCTAGCTAATGTAATAATGATTATTTCTACCTATCGGAAACTGTTCCTAACCAAGGCACCGCTTTATGTACTATCAGTCCATAGGGCATGCAAGTCAAGAAAAAAAAAAAAAAGAGCAAACACAGTAAGATTTCTAGAGTTAAAGTGCTTTATGGTCTGA
Organism: Anseranas semipalmata; assembly: GCA_013399115.1. Classification (NCBI taxonomy): domain Eukaryota; kingdom Metazoa; phylum Chordata; class Aves; order Anseriformes; family Anseranatidae; genus Anseranas; species Anseranas semipalmata. The sequence goes on from VXAA01000909.1 coordinate 199,169, forward strand.
TGTACGACAGCCATTTCAGTCCATACATTCTGAGCTCAGTGGCACCTGCCACAATGTAACTATCAATATTATCTGCGAAATTCTGGGCTCCATTGATTCAGTCCTGAAGTCTGTCAGGCCAGAAATCGATCTGGGAAGTCTGCTTGGAATTCTGCTGCTGATGTTTGTGGAATCAGATTTTCCCTTTTATTGTAAGATTTTATTTTAAATCACTATCTGTAAAGCGTATTTTAAGATACACTCATCCCTGTAAATGCTTGAAATCTGCAAGAGTCTCAGTTTTGAAAAGTAATGTTCCACCTCTGCTTTTGGACATTCCAGAAATATTTAAGTTTTGATGAACATATGGTAAGAATAACCAGGTTCAGTTAGATAAACTAGGTATAATTTTAGACTTTTATATGCTAAATACCAAAACTTACTGCCTACAAGGCCCTATCCTGAAGATATATGTGTATGTACTTAATTAGTTTAAAGAATCAGTGGTCCTCCTTCTTTGCTCATACAACACGGTCACTGGTACTGCCCACTTAAGAAAGCAGAAGGCTTAGAGCACTATTCTCAGACCCTCTGAAGGAAATCTAAGTACCAGATCACTTCAGCTCAAAAAGATTTCAATTCACACCTGCGAACCAATGCCAGCGAACTGTAAAATGGCACATGGAGAACAGTCACACTTTTTGGTGAAGTTATGCCATTACATAACAACAAATGTAACCTTCATGACGTGTTGCATAAGCCACAGGGTCTGGGTGCTCTTCTACAGAGGCAGAGTCCAGCAGCCGTTGGAGAAAGCACGATGGCTGAGGGCAGGAAAGGAAGGATGGGAATACGCGGCAAATTTTCACAGTGCAGTACCACGTGAATCGATGTTGGGTGTCCCAAAACCACATAATCGTGTAAAAGGTGACACAAAGATAGGGAAGTGACAAGTGTTTACTGATATTAAGTCATTCAGACTAGTAAAGAGGAAAAGCTGGCAAATTTGGAGTTGCAGAAAGACCTCCACACTCAGTCACAGGATAATAAAATGGAAGGTGAAATTCATTGTTGATATATGCAAACTGATACGCATGGGGATTTTATGTACATAACAATAGGTCCTAAAATTAGGATTCTTATGAAGTTGTGGTAGATATTTCTATGAAAATGTTGTCTCAATAGCTGTTAGCTGTAGAAAAAAAAATAGTAAAATTGCTAGGAAAGGAACAGAGAACATAACAGAAAATATCATGTCCCTGTTTAAGTCCTAAGTTAATTTGAATGCACCATGGAGTTTGGGGAGTTTCTCACACCTAAAAGCAGATAGATTAAAACTGGCAGGATACAGAGAGAATCAGATGGGATAAGCACCAGTACACCTTCTGTACAAGTAGAATTCAATAGTCTAAGGATCTTCAGCATAGGAAGCAAGGACATACAGTGATGTATAAGTTTATAAAATCATGACAGACCTGGAGAAGGAGACAAAGGAACACTCGCTCATTGTTTTGCTTAATACCAGAAATGGGAGTTATCAAAAGGGTTGAGAACAAACAGAAAGAGCGGATTCTTCACACAGCACCCGATTAAAAATTGGAATTCATTGTCACAGGATCCTGAGGTTGCTAAAAATTTGCATGGGTTCAAAGACCAAATGGAAAACTCAAATAAGATAAATCCATGGAGGGTTGTTCCATTGAAAGTCACTACCTCTTGCTCAGATTTGCTATGCTGGTAGCATATTTTGGAAGTATAATTACATACTTTTCCTGTCTTACCCTTTCTAGAGCGTCCATTGTTTGCTTACTGTTGGAGATTGGACACTGAGCTAGATGAATGTTTGGTCTGATCTATGACAATTTTTCTTAATCAGAGAGGGGACCAGGATCTGTGACTTCCATTCCTAGCCATGTGTCCTAAATCAAAGCAATTCTTTAAAGTTGTTTCAGTGTCTGATATAGGACAGTGGACATCATGGATGTATGCAGATGTGCAGATGCAAAGAATCCAAACCTTGCCGCAGCGACTGCTTGCTTATGTTTTATATGAAAAATATGTTAAGGTCAAGGTCAAGGAATGGCTAAGTTCCTTTTTCCACAAAGAATTCCCCACTGACTGGATTTATTTAGTTATTTTCTGATAAAATTAATTTAAACAATTAGAAAGTTTCAGCATGACAAAGTGAGTACCCTTTTCATATTATGCCAGCATACCTTACAGATAGACTGAGTATAGGTATGGATTTGAATCCACTCTAAAATGGTGAAGCAGCTCTGGATATATGTGCCCTGGTACTATAACCCTGGGCATGTCTATGCCATGCATCTCTGAGGTGTCCATGCTGCTCTATGCATTGACAGAGGTGTCAGCGTACTACTTTTGTCTGTATCTCCTTCTCTGCTTACAGGGCCAGTGAAATTGTTTGCTTTTTGGAGGAGAAAATAATCAGGTTATGACACATGATAAAAAAGGACACTAACGTTGAGCTTCACAGAGCATTAAAATACAAGTTTTACTGCATTTGACATCCACAATGTACCACAGAATCTTGTAATATTTCTCTAGACTTTTTGGAGGCTTAATCTACATTCGGAGAAGTAGTCATTTTCAATGAGAAACAAACATGTTTTTAAAGCAAAAGACCTGGGAGAAAGGTGTAAGACAACACTGCATGAACAGTTTTTATTATATTGTGAATTAAAATAATGATTGGACGATAGGTATTAACTGTCCTTGGAACAAGCACAGGGACCAGTGATACCCCCCTTTTTAAACCAGAGAATTAGCTTAAAGCGGTCAATTCAAAAAGCAGAAATAACTATATTCTAATCCTTTAATATCCCTTAATATCAAGAAAAGGTCGCTTTTTTGGCCAAACACCAATGTTACCTAGCAAATAAATTATTAGGCAAAGGGTTCTTTTACTCCTAAAGGCTACTAATTTTCATTTATCAGTCTTCACACTAACAGAAAGAAAGAAAGAAAGAAAGAAAGAAAGAAAGACAGACAGACACACAGACAGACAGACTTGTAACTCTGTATAATACATAACAAACTCCCAGTGTGGATCAAGCCTTCCTTTCATCATGACCTGAATAATCTGAAGCTCAATCAAATATCAATTCTGTATAAAAATGAAGAAAGAAAGGAGATATATGTATTTTTTGTGTACCAAAAAATTTGCTTGCACCGTAGATCTGCTACTGGAAAATGACCATTTGCTGGGAAAAATGTAAGAGATTTTAGTAATGCAATTGTAGTAGGCATTTGTGTTTTTTTAACCTCTTGTTTTACGTGGGATGTGTAATTTGGGTTTATCCCCTTCTAAGGCTTGAAATTAGAGTTTTCTTAACCCTTGTGGTGTTTTAACTGTTGTTGTTATGAATTTGAACCATAAGAGATTATTGTGATACTTCCTATGCTTAATAAAATGCTGTAACTGTCCGGTGCTTACATCTTGTTTTAACTGATTGTTATTGACTTATAAAAGTCATTCCTAGTACATGTGAGCTTGGAAGAAAATGCAATGGTACATTGCTGGCTGATTATCACAGTATACAACTTTTTAACTTGAATGGGGCTGTCAGGATGAGACTTGCAAAAAGAATCAATTTATTGTCCTTCAAGTATTTGCAGCAGAGATAAAGACAAAAACAAACAAACAAAAAAGCACAAATATGATATGTCTTCAAAATGAAGTTACACCAGTTACACCACAGAAACAGATAACAAGTGAATTAATTGAGGTCCTTACAGAGCCTCTGTTACCTTTACCTTTACCTTTACCTTTACCTTTACCTTTACCTTTACCTTCATCTGTTCATAAACTTGTTTTAAAACTAAAAATGCCCCAGTTTACTCACCAGCTCTGGCACTGCAAACAAATAAATGCAGTACTAAGTTGAAAATATAGGCTCAAACTGGGAGTCAAACTGAACTTTGCTCCAGATTTTAATTCAGTCTATTCTCTGCTTTTAAAGTGCATCTCTGTCATCAGTGTATTTCATCTTGCAAACTTCCAGAAAGAAATGAAGGGAGAATACAAAGAAAAAAAAAAATCAGTTCATTAGGCTGAATTTATTTTGAAGGACAAGGAACGAATTGTGAAGGAAAGAATAACAAATATTCTGCTATATAAGCTTAAATAAAAGCCTAACTATAAGCCTAAAAAGGCGTAAATGTAACTTTCATGCACCAAATGCAAGCTATGACAGAACGGCTTCATGCTCTTCTCTAATAACTGATTTTTAGCAGAAATAAAAGTTGTGAAATAGACTGAATATTGAACAGAGCTTCAGTAAGGAGCTTGGTATCATGGTGCCTGGCAAATCATCAGTGTAAGTAGAGAAGAACTAGAACCTCACACGGGGGCTGGCTATACAATGAAATAATGTGAAATTAAGTAACACGACATGTAAATTTATGCATTTTGGGTCTTGTAACAAAGGTATCTGAGGAGGATTGCCAGATACAAGCCACTCAGAGGATTCCCTGTTCCAACAAGTGAGTAGAAAACTCATTGATTATGCAGGAATATGAATGAAGGCCAAGAAAGAAAATTAAAGCTCTCATGTATTCCTATGATCTTTAGCATACAGATGGTACTCTTACTATCACGTCCATTTCTTCCTTCCTTGCATAGTACTTTTTCTCTTTACTGCACTGACTTTTGTTAATTTCTGATCATGTCCCCAGCTCCATGGTACCAAACTCAAAAGTGCCTACACCACAATCCACATTCTTCAAGTTTGATAGTGAATTCTTCCTACTTTCTCCTGGATTCAATTCTGTAATCAGTTCTCTATCCATTGTGAAGAAACATTAGTTTAACAGGGGTTATGATGTTCTTCAGCTACTGCAACTCTACAATTTCTTCAATGAGATGAATTTTTTAATAGGGAACTTTAGCCTGCTGCCAACAGATTCAGTTTTCCTTGTCATGCTTGGGAGCATCACAAACACACATCCCTCCCAGCCAGGAATCAGAAAACCGTTGAATGCAACCACATTCCTCTGACTTGTTGAAAGTTAAAAATGCCTCCTGAAGCTGTTTGCTATTTAGTTGGCCACAAAAAAAGAGTGGGACCACACCGGTGGCAGTGATTTGCTGCCATCAGAGAGGCATCTAGTGACTACCAGCTGTTTTCTGGAAGTTCCAGAAGTGGGGCGTGGAGGTATTTTTTGCATTCATGGCAGAAGACAGGAAAGGGTCAACCACTACTGGAGGTCTTCTGATTGCTAAGGACATATCCTTCTAGCACAAACATTTTGGTGCACAGGGCAGCTGGAAGACCTCTACTTAGGTTGCACTCTCTTCTCCTGGAGGCAATTTGACTCTTTTGAACAACAGGAAAGCTTTTCGTAGTGATTGTCTAATACCCAGAGAGCTCATGGGATTATTGTGTGCCTTTTCTTTAACTCATAAATCACTTATTTTCATGTGATTCAGACAAGAAAAACCAAGTTTCTTGTACTTCTTCCATTGCTTAAGAAGGAAATACTTATGTCAAGAAAACTGTACCAATGGATCCTGAAATAAATCAGTTTCATCCTACAAATGAGAACGTCCTAGTTACCTATGAGATACATTTCCTTATAGATAAGTGTTACTAAACTCATTATAAGATTGGTAAACAGAATTTGCTTTAAATAATTTCACTTTTCCTTCACTTACATTTTTTATAACAATGTTGTCAATGCTGTTGAAAGTACAACACCAGACTCAAAACAGCAAAAATTATACTGAGAGTCTAATGCAAGAATGCTGGAAAATTATAGAGAAAGTTTCCAAGATTGCCAATGCTTTGTGAAATGTATTACTTCAATCTCAAAATTTTGGAAGGTCATTTTGGAAGTTGTATACAATACTCACCAATGACATGTAAAAGGAACTAGAATTGTGTGTGAGATGGCCTATTAATGGAGAAGGGTTCACAAGCCATGCAGAAGTACATTTGGGGCTCTTAAATATGCAAGGAATATTCAACAGCTTTTACTCAATAGAAATTAATGAGGCCACATTGAAGATGACTTAAAAAAAAATCACTTTTATTGCTGCAGAGGAAGATGTTTTTACATTAGGTATGTCTTTGATTTTAAAATATGTTATTACATAGTTAATCAGGATACTGACATCCAGGTGATAATTCTCCCAGTGGCCACAGAAAGGCTAAGAGGAAGGGTAGATTCACATGGTTTCTATTCAAATCTTTCTAGTGGGTATAATGAAAGGAAAGGATTCAATTACTTTGACTCAATATAGCAAGGACATTCAGAGACTTCTCCGTGGGTTCCCAAATATTTCAATATTATTGCTGTGTTTATAGGAACACTTCACTTTTGAGCCCACCAGCCCAAATGATGAAAATATTGCAGGATCTCCTTAGTGAAAGGCACCATCATAACAAAGAGATAGGTCAATATAAAACAAATCTGTAACATTTTCACTTCTTGAAAATCTGTGAGGCAGATTTGAAGTGAAATACATTTTTTTCAGTCTACTCAATCAGGAAATCAGGGGCTCCATCAATTTTTTTTTTTTTTAATGCTAGATGTTGAACCAACATAGATGCAAGAGAAAAGACACTACTGTCTTATTTGACAGGACAGCGGATGGAAAGAAAACCTAACTTTGCTTAGGTTGCTAGTAGCAGGGTCAGAGGCTGTATCTAAATCTCACAGATATTGGTTCATGCCTCTCTTGCAGGTTCCTCTTCTCTTTCATGGGAAGAGAGCTTCATTTTGACAGTTTCCTTTTAATTCCCAGAAATTTATAGATGAAAACAACTGAAGCCTTATGAAATAAAACACTGAATTGATAAAACTCTGTGGTAGTTGCTGGTAACTGTTCTACTTGGAAGAAAGCAGTAAAATCCATTTGCACTCTCCTGAAAATAAGCTTTGGGCCCAGCACTGCCTCAGAGACTGTCTGAATTCAGGCAGATTTCCTGTTTCCTTTGAGCCTCATCTGAGCCAAATATTTTCATTTTCTTACTGAGCTAAGCCAGCTAATCAGTTTTCCTCACCCCTTTGAGCTTTGTGGTTTCCAATTAGCATTATCCCTTTTCCAAGGGCCATGGAGCTTCGGCTCCCTGGAAGAACTGTGTCATTGTGCCTGGAGGTCCTGATGCTGGCAGATGGCTGCGTCTGGTCGCACGTATGGATGGATGGATGTCAGCTTTTTGTTGCTTTTCACTGAACCAATCAGGCAACTGATTTCAGCTCTAGCATGGGCACTACCCAGTTCTTCCTGACTATGCAGCTCCCTGTTTATTCTCCGTTACTTTAGAATTGCTTACCAAACCTTTCCTGCTCCGGTATCTGGCAGAGAAGGTTTTCAATGCACTCCTTCAATTTTTGACAGACAAAATACAGGAAGATGGGGACATGAAAGCAGCACAGAAGTAGTGAAGGATGCTGAGAGCTTGTTAAATATACTAGCAGGCCCCCGTCCCAAGAATTTCCACAAATTGCATTGTCATCAAAATGCTTAGGGGGACCCTAATGACCACAAAGGATTCAGCTGGACCACCCAGAGCTGCAAATGCTAAAAGAAGCCTCAAGGGCCTCTTGCAGGATTAAAGTTGCTCCCCCTTTAACATCTTGAAAATCTTCTACGAGGGCCTTCTCACCATCATCAAGTAATGAAAACCATTCTTTGTAGTTATCCAATCATTTTAGCATCACTCTGCTGCCTGAAAGCTAGACCGGAAGAAAATACCCACCTGTAAGACCAACTTGACATAAATACTATGTCACAGCAGTAAGACCATTGCAAAACACATATTTTAATGGTTTAAGAATCCTGGTGAAATCTAATTAATATGCTGCCAGCCTAGAGAATGAGCAATGATTTGTGTGTCCTACATCATGAAGAAACATTCAAACCTACCCTGTTCATCAAGGACTAATTTACCAAAAATGCTACTGATGCCCCTCCCATGAACCTTGCACTAATAAAACTTTCCATTCAAGAGAGTATCCAATTCTAAACCCTCTACAATCGGAAAAAGACAGGATGCATTTAACGACTTGAACTCAGTAGGAGAAAGAAGAAATGATCTTAAAAGTAATAGATATAGCTTGGCAGGGAGCATGGGAGCTGGCAGTTAGAAACTATGTGTACCTGGATACGTCTATAAAAGCAAGAAATTGAACTCTTTTATAGCTGTCAAAATATGTAGCTACAAGGATCATTTATAGAAAGCCAGTATGAAAACAGATTGCTGAATAGTAGAATTTGATTTGCCATCATAATCCAGATTGAGTGAAAAATATTTTTCCCAATATTTCTATAAAAATATATTTATTTGTCTGGAAGCATGTAATTTAAAAGTACATAAATAGTAGTAATACTTTTAACAGATACATTATTTTAAAGTCATTGTAAATACACCACTGAGGAATCTCCTTCCACCACTAGAGTAGAACTGAATATGATAAAATTATTGCAACATGTCCAAGACTGGAACTGAGGCTGTCAGGAATATCAGACACATGGTATTTTAATATCTTATTTTTCTCATGTGTTGTTTCATCTGATTGTCTGTAGTTGTGATCTGAGATGCTGATATCTCTCTATCTCTTCGGTTAGTGAATATGCATCACAGGCTGAAAATCCAGAGAAAAGAGGGAACTGTATATCAGAATCATAGATGGTACAAATGGCAAACATTCTCACTAGTATCTGATGTTTACAAAATCTTCTTCTAGAACTGGCATACATTGTAAATTGGATACAAGCACTTGTTTTGACCTGTTGAGAGACTGCCTAGGCCCACCATGGATGTTTCACTCTTTTAAGAGCAAGAAGTTTTAAGGGTCTGTGTTTTGAGATGCACATATTAAAACAAAAGTCTTTTTCAAGAAGCACTGAAGCTATACATCTTTATAAGGTGAAAATTTGCATTGGTCTCAGACAATTTTTAGAGACTCAGAGCAGATCATTTCACCACAAGAGAAAATATTTGAATGTAAGAAGACTTCCTCACTGAGACGAACAAGTTTAAGCCCATCATTTTGCCTGGCATTCTGAATCCCTCTGTAATACATAGGCAGTAAGTGTATTGGATGTATCAGAAGTGGAAGATAACGCATACGGAAGCTAATAAGATATGATCATCGTGTACTCTTAGATGACATTGTATTTTAGCACTCCCTGTTTCTTCTACATATACCATAATGTAGATTTCCCTCTAAGTAGGTGAAACAGGTTAAACTCTCATTAAAGGCCAATCCAGCCACATGCATAATAGCATTCTTCATTTAAAAGAAAGACTTAACATATTAATCGGCAGGACAAAGCTTCCAAAGCCTACATACAATCTTTTAGCACATTTGGGAAGATTATGGCTTAATGTACAACTCTTTGGCTTCTCTGGGATATCCCCAGTGCCTTGCTGGAACCTTCCCCCCCTGCACCTGGACCCTAGCTCATTGTGCTATAAGGAGGGTTATTTTGGCTTGGAGAGAAGAGGACTTTCATGACTTCAAACATGGACATTAGATCAAGTTTTTATCTTCTCACATAATCCTGTCTTTGATGTCACCAGACTGAGGCCTCTCAGAATAGAAAGAGAAAGCTGTGAAAAGAGGCCCAGTTAATTTATACATTTAAGTGCTGCTGTTCTAATTTGCCAGTGTAGCATTTTCATTGTTTTCTGCTTTGCATCCTAAAGGCAGGCTTACACCAGGCAATTATGAATGGCTCTTCTGAACAAATAATTGAAATTCACTAGTTGTGGGATATGGTTAAACAATGTCAGGACTGGAGGTGTGAGGTCAAATATATTCCCAGTGGCATTACTGAAGTTACAAACTACTCTTTTCACTTGCCTCAAGGGATGAGTATTTGTAATACACCCGCTTTAGCAGCAACTAATCAGGTAAGCTGCACGAGACAAGTGGCAAACATGAACATGATATTTTGCATTTGTCTTCAACCCAAAGCAGTAGTTTTGTAGTTAAAGTAGCTTAAGCCTTTAGAAGGTGGTGTGGGAGACTGGTTTGCAGAATGGAGACTGTTTTGTGAGAATTAAACAAGTAAAGACATACAGCATTCACAAAATCTCCCTCTCACAACTGCAGCAAGGAGACATAAAAATGGAGATTGACTCTATCTACAGACACCCCTGGTGAATACTTCCACCAAATAAGTAGTAGAACAACAGTTCTGTCATGAATTATCTTTCCTTTACTGTAAAGATAGAAAAAAAGCTTTTGAAGCATTTACTTGAGGGTTTGTAAGACATCATTTCTGCATAGATCATCCTGCAAGGCTGGTAACTCAGTCTTTCATGAACCAACAGACCCTAAATTATACCCAAATTAATCATTCATGTTATTTTTTAGTGAATTCTGAAATGTAAGAATTTTGTGCCAATTCAGTCCATCAAAATAGTAGACTTTTGTTCTCCTCATAAAGAAAACAAAACACTCTGTGTGTGCATGTGTGTGTGTGTGTGTGTGTGTGCATGTGTGTGTATAGAATGGAAGTGTGCTGCAGAAACAAAAAACATGAGATAAAACAGCCCGCCAAGGTGAAAGTTACATACAGAAGCTTTTTCGTCCCATAATGAAATGGATTCACTAAAAGAAAAAGGTGTATCCAAAAATAAAACATACATATCTTACTGATTCAGGGGTCTTTACGCTTCATGAGCAATGGCATGAACCAAACACAGAGTAGTTTGTTCTTTTACTTTCCTCAAAACACAATATAAGCATAAACCTTCCATTTAGCCTGTTGCTTTAACAGGGCACATAATATACTTGGTCCAACGCAAAGTACTGTTAACTTAAGCCATTTAAGACTCGTGAACTCTGCCTTCCCCACAAGACATAAATCTTTTCCTATGCCTTTTGCAAGCATGACCTAAAAAGGTTCAAAGCCATCCTTCATAGCCATGAATCTAAAACACTTTTATTTTTAAAATGAAATCTGATATGTATTATATTTTTACTATCATTAACTTGAGAAGAGTCTTCAAAAAAGCACTCATTACTGGGATTTTTATAATCCTGCTCCTACTACCACTCCTCACCATTACAGTGCCAAAACTGTTTTTATCACGTTTTTAAATATTATGCAGACTAAGGTTCCACAATGACAATTAATGCGTTTGAGGCAGAAAATCTCACTTTTTCTTACCATTATTTCCTTCCACTGCTTGACATCTATTTTATGTTACCAAAACAAATAAAAGTTATCCACAAGCTCTTTCAATTACACATTATTTCCCCTTTAACAGTCCTTCTTACAGCTATTAAAGTTTATTTCAAGAGATGCATTCTCTGATCTTTTTTTTTCTGCTTTCTAGTGTGAGGTTGAAATGAGCTGCACCCTTATTTACGTTTATTAGTGGGTTATGGTTCTGACTACATCCCCATGAGAAACATTACTGGCTTCTAAAATAACCTTTCTGCTGATCATAAAACAAATATTGAACAATGAAGGAAGCTAAAAATATTTCTATCTAAAATTGTGAAATGGCTGCCCAAATACAACCCAGATTCTGTGCCATGTTACTATCTGTAGTCTTTTTACTATCTGTAGTCTTTTTTAAGTTGTGTCTTCTAGATGTAAAGAAACCCAGACTGGAGCACTGGCCCACCTGTGACAGTCTATACCTATCATTCCATGTCTTTTGGAATGGAAGTATTTTTTATTTTTATTTTTTAATCCCCTGTAATAGAATAAATAAAGCTCTAGGCAAGGACATGTCATAGCTCTGCTATGACATCTGACATCTGCTGTGACATTCCTACTGACATCAAATGCAAAAGTCCCACTGACTTCACCAGGAGTTGGATCAGCCTCCTGTTTCGGTGAAAAGCGGTAGACCTGCCAGTTCTACATACAGAATTGCTGCTGTGTTCTGCATTTCTGGCACACGGTGCCAATTGCCTAGGGACCAAGCATATTAACGTAGTTTAGGCACGGGGGGTGGCATAAAGCTGCCCAGCTGCTGACTACTCCTCTGAGCAGAGCAGCGTGACTGGGGCTGCTACTGCCTCCACGGGACTGCCACTGGCACCTTCTTTTCCACTTAGTGGGTGAACCTGTCACCTTCTTTTTTTTGGCCTCAGCAAGATCATCTGCTTCTGCCACATGCCCCAGCTGCTAGGAGATGCTGTTAACAATATGTGGTAGTTCGGGAATCTTTTGCCTAGTGGGGAAAGAGTCTGGGGTTTCAGCCTCTATGCACACAATAAAAAAGGAGCAAGGACTTTAAAAATGGCAAGGACTGGGATTGAGTGCTCTGCCGTGCCCCCTGCGTCCGGCTGCCATAACTCCTAGACAGCAGAATTTTAGCCGTCCAGCGAGTTTCTGCAATGTGTGGCATGGGACAGCTGATTAACAGCATGCCCCAAGAAGACAGGGATTTCACTTGAACCTGCTGTACGCAGGAATTGATCCAGGTCTCAGGTAGCCCAAGTGATTGCTGCACTGCAGAGCTGCTGGATGCCAGGAAGCACTTCACCTCCAGCCACTCAGTAAAAGAATTGAGCTTCACACTCAGTCACCACTGGCAGCATTAGGCATCTCCTCAAAGGGACTTTGATATATCCCATTTTGATGCAAATATTTTCTGTACAGACCCTATTGGCCCAGACATGTACACTCTTGAATGTGAAACTATTCCTATATGTATTTAATTAATAATAGAATACTTATATCTAGTAGTACTCAATTTCCCGCTCCTTTTCTTTCTGCGTGCACAGAGATCTATAGAGAGGTGCCAGTGTAAAAGCAGAGCAATGCACAGATTAGTCATAGTCCAAGTAAATACTGAGCAGACAACCAGGGGTCCTGCTGGAGTGAGGACTGAAAGGTTAGGCTGCAGTTATCCAGACATGATTATTAATCTCACTCTGTACTATTTATTTACAAGGTGAAAAATCACCCATACCCAAGTATCGGTACACCAATGAAGTGTCCAGAATTGTCACTCCTACTTCTGCCAATACAGTAAATCTTCCCTCAGCAGCTGTAACTGTGGAGCCTCCTTCTGCACTCCGTTATCTCTGATCCTCTATCCAATTATACAGTAAGGGACTTCAGAATTAAACAGTCTCTGAACATAAGCAGGTTAGCGCTAGATCACTGAGAAAAATCTACACTTTTCAGGGTGTTGATTCATGACCTTTCAAAGCTATTTATTCTGGCACAAATATGGTACAAGTGGCCATCACTGAAAGTGAATGCCGAGCTTTAATTCACTACTGATTCATGCTTATTTTGCACAAATATGAGTGGCTACAGCAAAAGTTAGCAAAGGAGAATCTGTTTCCAGGAAATTGTTTCTTTCTAACTTGCAGTCACCTTTAGGTCTGTCTATTTTTTAACTATCCACAACTAACATTACAGGCAGACTTTTTTTGCGCAAGCTATTATAAACTAGAGAACTTACATAAATTATCAAAAAGGAATAAAGTGCATGTCCTAATGATTTCTACTTTTCTTTTGAAAATGCTTCTTAGCATAATGTTTTTCATATTTCCATAAAGGTACAGTGCTGATGGTTAGATAGTTAAGTTACTTAGCCATTAAAATGATTCGAGCAGCATGAATAATGCCAACAGTGTACCTGAGACAGCTTTGATCTGAAGAGCTTGTTATCTGAGGACAGAGATCAGAAGGGGAATAATAACAGAAAAATTGCATACCATTTATACAAATAAAAATATCTATATAATTATTAAAATACACAATTAAAATTTATAAAAAATTGCTATAAGCCAAATAGTTAAAGCGAGTTTTAGAGGTAAGCTGAATGTGAATAAAGTAGGGTTCTCACAGGTTGTAACAGGCAGCTTGAATCATGCATTCAAGGAGTTGCATTTGGGAATAGGAGGAATTAGTACATCAAAATCTGACAAATAGAGGTGTTTGTGAGCACTGACAGAATGAAAGCAAGTGGGAGTAACACAGGAAAACAGCAAGATAACAGAGGTTTCAGATTTGATATACTCAATGGAATGGGAAGCAAGTGTGCAGAATTTAAAAATAGAGTTTAAACCTCTTCTTTAAGCAGAGACTAGCAACTATGCTGTGCAGACACTAAGCAAAGATGAAGTAGGAGGACGATCTTGTGATAGCCGAGATGAATGAGAAGACAGAAAGAGAGACAGCTGTAGAAAGAGAGTACCTTGGAAATACTGAAGGAAAGAGAGCAGCAAGACTTAGATGTGACCTGGAAGTGAGGTACAAAGTCAGCAATACAGCATAGCAATTGCTGCTCAAGCCCCCTCTGTCCCCATGGGATTTGCTGCTGTGACAGTCACAGGAGAATAGTCAAACCTTGCGTCGACTTGGATTAGTACCCATTTTAAGTAAGACAACATCATAAATATGATAGAGGGTACTTTTCTAAAGGGCAGACTCATGAAGTCAGTAGTGGAGACTGCTGAAAGACATAGCTTTTAAGAACATCTCACACTCTTAAACATATGACCCCAATACCTATGGGAAATCACAATTAAAATGTGGACTTTCAAATCTCAGACTATTTATATTGACTTCACAGGCATATACAATGGTAAGGTAAACTTGTCTCTGGTTATTCTTGGGATCTGAAGTGGAATGAGATGGTCTTCAAATGGTGAGAAAGATTAAAATTCTTATTTTTTTAATGGAAAAAAAATGCATGAGAAAGAATGATTTGCTGGATCTCACAAGAGTTCAAGCTTTTTTTCTTCCCCAACTCACACACTTTTGGTTCAAGTTGAACTGAATGCTCAATGTTTTGGTGTTGTCAAAGAACACATTATAAATAACATGGAGAACAGCATAAAAGCTTGTAACTAAAAACACAGATTCACCTGATATAGGTAAATTTAGGTAAAGCAGATTTCAGTTAGATAAATAATGGACTTTTAGAAATACTGACATCAAAAGGTCATTATGGTTAAAGTGAATGATGTGATAGTACTCATTCATAGTTTTCATTTTAGTAACAGTTTAAGAGTGTTTAGAAATTACAGAAAAAAATTAAGTTGCAGGTTCCCATTTTACAGTTAGAGTCTGGCTCTTTCAAGGGGTCTGGAAGACTGTAATTTTATACTCATTCTACTGCTGGTTGATGTTGTTATGGATGAGAATTAGATGACAAATTTGTTATTTTAGTGTTTCCAGATTATCCCATATGTTCACAGCTGACTCAAATTTCAATTAAATTCTCTCTAAGTATGTCCAGTGTCAAGAACCCTTGTCGAACGGCCATCAGTGACAATGCTGGTTTAGTGATTTAGCCCAGCATCATCTCAGAGGATCCAGAAGAGAGAACAGCATGGAATTTAGTCCTCTTTCCCAGAAATCTCTTTCTCTTATTCAGTGACCACCTCCTCTCCTCCTCAAAATCTGCCTAACTCCTGCCTAACTTCTGCATCTAACGAGGATGAGGTTTACCAAGCCTAGGCTGTTACTATATAGAATCATAGAATCACAGAATCACAGAATGGCTTGGGTTGAAAGAGACCTTAAAGATCAAACGTAATAGTAATGATTAATTTCTGGAGCATACCACTGGTGCAGTGGAAGAAAATAAATAAAAAGTACACTGTCATGTGACAAAATTGGCATTTTTGGGAACATTAATCAAGAAATACCCCTATTTCAACAATTTTTATATTAAATTCCTTAAGAAATAAAATATCATACTTTGCTCTGGTCTCTTTTTTAGAAATGGCAGAATAATCTGCTTTGAAACTCAGTAAGACAAAACAAAGTTTTCTGTGAGCACTGGAAACACTAAAGCTGGGGCACTATAGATTTCTACCCTGTGCTCCCCAAAGCCCATCACTCCCTAATCCCAGCCTAATTTGAGTCTCAGCTGTTCACTCAGCTACCAGTCTGCATGAACACTGAAGAAATTTCATACTTTTGAGACCTCTCATTCTATAGCAAGGTACAGGGTTGGCTGAAATCAGCCTAGTTACTCAAAAAAGGGAAGAGTAAATACTGATTGAAAGTCTGAGTACATTTTTATTTTTATTTTTATTTTTATTTTTATTTTTATTTTTAAGAAAATAAGAGAACAAAATCATAATATTAATGTCACTGGTACAACACAGCCTAAAAGAGTGTTTGGACTATTTCAGACTGAACTATTAGTGTGGACAAGATTTAACAGATCCAGTATAAAGTCAAACACTGGGAATTACGGGCCATTGATAAGAAACATAAATTAATTAAAACATACTCCACATATATCATTTCACAAACACACAAAGAGAAAAAAAAACACACTACTAACAGACTAAACCCTGGTTACAGCCAATGTACAATTTGCACTGATATTTATGAGTGCTTTGGCTAAATAAAAACAGTTTAAATTATGCAGTCTGGTGAGTCTTACAGTAAAGCTTAGAGACGAAAATAGTCATTCTCTTTATTCAAATTGCCATAAAACAGTGGCAACGGCATTTGAAAAAGGGTAATAAAGCTGTTAAGATTTCATGTTGAACATAGGATCCTGGTTCTAAGAAGAACAAGAGATTGTATGTATTTATTTTTTTAAAAAATATTATAAAATTGCTTTTAGTTCTTGTAAAAACTGATAAATATGAATGTGAAGATGAATAAAATATAAGGTCATCAGCAGTTCACCCTGTTTTATGAACTTTGATCGTGTAATAGAGTTTGCATTTGTTTCTCAGATATGAATGGAGATGGAATTCAAGATAAGATATTAATCATAATTAAACTGACTATGACAGGTCTATGGTGACAAATTCTTAACGACCACAAAGAATGCTTATCCATAATGAGCTGCTTCATTCATTAATTTCCTCATTAAGAGGGCCTCCACTTAATAAGTTCAGTAAAAAGTTGATATAATATTGTATTTGTATTCTCTTTTTTATCAATTTCCACTTCAGTGGTATATTATTCAGAAAATGAAATAAATCATTTAAAACATATAATTGCTTGTATATATTCATATAGTAATTCCCTAAGCGATGCTGTGTTTATAAGTTGTCAGTGTGCATATTAATTTGTCATACCCACCAACCTCATGTTCATTTATTTACTACTAGCCATTGAGAAGTAGATTAAAAAGCACATGCTGCCCCTTCTTTGAAAGTTTTATTAAGGCCAAGTAGGCCAAACAGTATATTCCAATTGAAACCTGCTGTTTGCCAGGACTTGAAAATTACTAATTACAGTTCTAAGTGACTTAATATGTTTGTATGCATGATTATTTATGAATACATGTTAAGTGCTGCATAAAATAACACTTTCTCATTTCAATATTAAAACCTATTAATTGTTCAGTATGTACAGGTTCATATGAACTTGTTGAATATCATTAATTCACTGAAATGTGTCATATTAGTAAAAGCTGTACAGATGGCCCTGTACAGAATAAACAAAAAAATGAACTAAAAATGTGTCTTCCTTTTCCCTCTTCTCTCTTCCCTCCTTCTCACCACCAAGCCAGACCCTCATAAATACCTGTATTACTACTACCCAGAGAAGCTAGTGGCTAAGCTTCTGCTTCACAAAACAATAGCAAGTAAAAGCATGTTGTTCCTGCCTTCCCCAGACACTACTCGGAATGACAGATTGACAGAACAGCTGAGGCAGGAGAGGACCTCCTGAGTTCACCGGGTCCAGCTCCCTGCTCAGACAGGGTCAACTAGAGCAGGTTGCCCAGGACCGTGTCCAGACAGGGGTTGGCTGTCTCCAACCAAAGACAGAGACTCCAGAGCCTCTCTGGGCAACCTTTGTTCGTGTTTGTCCACCCCCAACAGTAAAAAAGTGGTTCCTTGTGTTCAGACAGAATTTCATCATTTTTAATTTGTGCCACTGCCTCTTGCCCTGTCAGTGGGCACCACTAACAAGAGTCTGGCTCCCTCTTTTTCATTCCTTCCCATCAGGTATTTACACACACTGGTAACATCCCCCCCAAGTCTTCTCCTTTCCAGGCTGAATGGCCTCAGCTCTCTCAGCCTCTCCTCACAGGAGAGATGCTTCATTCCCTTCACGATCTTTCTGGCCCTGTGCTGGACTCACTCCACTATGTCTGTATCTTTCCTGTACTGGGGAGCCCAGCACTGGACACAGCACCCCAGATGTGTCTCACCAGTGCTGAACAGAGAGGAAGGATTGCATCAGTCTGCTGCCAGTGCTCTGCTTATTGCAGCTCTGGAGGCTGCTGGCTCGTGCTCAACTTGGTGTCCACCAGAATCTCCCATCGTCCTTTCTACGCAGCTGCCTTCCAGCTGGGTGGCCCCCAGTGTGTACCGGTGCATGCAGTTATTCCTCCCCAAGGGCAAAATTTTGCATTACCCCTTTTTGAATGTCATGAAGTTCCTGTCAGCCCATTCCTCCAGCCTGTCAAGATTTCTCTGGAAACCCTCTGGTCTGTCAGCCACTCCTCCCATTTTTGTATGATCTGCAAATGTGCTGAGGATGCACTCTGACTCAGGGCCCAGGTCATTAATGACATGTTAAACAGCATTGTTCCCTGGGAAAAACTGCTGGTGACAGCAACCCTCTGGGACTGGCTGTTCAGCCAGTTTCCAGTCCACCTCACTGCCCACTTATCTAACACATACTTAGTCAGCTTGTTTATGAGGATGTTAAGAGACACAATGTCAAATACCTTACTAAAGTCAGGGTAAGCAACATGCACTGCTCACACCTCATCCACCAAGGTAGTCAGCTCACAGAATCATAGAATCATAGGATATCCTGAGTTGGAAAGGGCCCACAAGGATCACTGATTCCAGCTCCTGGCTCCACACAGGGCCACCCAAAAATCAGACCAGATATCTGAGAGCGTTGTCCAAATGCTTCTTGAACTCCAGCAGGCTCAGTGCCGTGACCACTGCCCTGGGGAGCCTGTTCCAGTGCCTGACCACCCTCTTGGTGAAGAACCTTTTCCTAACACCCAGCTTTCTTGCTGACAAACTGTTACCTAGAGAAAGGTGTTATTGCAATTTTAAAAATGTATTTAATTATTTATTTACTTTCACCATGAGTCCTTCTGCGAGGAAGGAACTCCTGGGAACTGAAGAGGACTTCCTATGTAAGGAATGTGGTGTATGCCGAGGAGCTGTCTGAAGGTAGAAAATGAAATAGAGCAGTGGACATTAAGGAGATTATGGAACTAAAGGAAAAGTACAGGGAACTGATGTCCAAATCTGAAATGCCTTTCTGAGTCTTACTCACATGGTACCTGTGGAGAATGAAGTAAAGAGCTTCTGCCCCTGCACCGCCTCTGGTGAATGAACGTTAATGTAGCTCGTAACACTAATAATTTACCACATTCAAGCATGGTAACACCTGTTAATTCTATATGAATGTCTTCATGATCTGTATTAATCAACTCTTCACAACTTCCCATATTTCTTTATCAGAATAGTACATGTAGACATGAAACAAGTAACAGTAACAACATTTATAAAATAAGGGTTTACTTTAAAAAGAGTAGAAAGCCTCAAAACACAACCTTTGCAGAAAATACTGGTTTTGTTTGTTTGTTTGTTTGTTTGTTTGTTTTCCAGGAAAATAAATGATCAGTCTTGCTTATTCAAGAACAGGTTTGACTGACATTTCTACCCCAAATCTCTTTAGTTACTTTTCCTTAAATGAAAGAAGAATTTAGCAAACCAATTCTACATCCTTAACCTGCTACTACTCACAGCTGCTCTAGATAAATAATAAAATTATTGTCCTGCAGTTACAAATAAAAACACACAGATTATAAATGTTTCAGGTATTCTCTCTAAATTGGAGGTCACTGCAAAAAGATGTTAAGATAATAAATCTACCGTATAAACATATTCTCCTGGCACTCAGCAGGGGCCCGCCTGGGATCATTTATCTCCAGTTCATTATCTTGTCTGCATTATTCAGCAGCCTAGTTCCTGCTCAATGGGCTTCGAACAACTTTTAACAGCCAAAGTCTTCTTCAGTTTTGACTCATGCTCTCACTTTACAGTTAAAGTTGAAAGTTGCTCAAATAGCTATGGAAAATTAATGTAATCAATGCCTTAATTCGGTGTTCCTTATTCATATGGAACTGTAAACACTCAGCTTGGAATTAGCTAATATACATGGCAAGTTTCCATGTAAGCAGCATTACATTCACTTTCATATATGAAGAACAGGTGTCAATTCATAAGGCATGTGATACAGTCTTGAGGTATATATATATCTTTGTGAAATTATTATTGTTGTTTTAAAATTACAAATACTATATTTATTTTATGTACAAAAGATAAAGAAAAGATCAACATCTTGTTGAAATGAAACTTTGAACAAGACTAAAGTTTTGTTTGCATGTATTCTTAAGTCATTGGCATGTAAGAGTACTTAAAAATCTGTAGAAGCATGTATTAGACCGTGTATTCCTGAAATATGACCAGGACATATTTAAAAGGGTGTCAAAGGGATATGTAATATGGGTTTTCTCATTCCTGTAGTTCCAAGCAAGCTTCTTGACAATTGTGGGACCATATCATCAATTTCAGCATTAATTTATGTAATGGTTAGGTCTCATAAATGAACTATCGCTATGGCAAGGAAGGTCTAGGATTATCATAATCTTCAGGATAGACAGATGTATTTTGCATTCTCCAGTCTGTCATGTCTGGCTGTTCTTTCTATTGCCAGAACAAATTGTGGTTTGACTCTTGGTGAAATACTGTGCGAGGTACATACAAACAGCAGAGACTATATAAATTCCATCAGTCAACTAGCCATATTGAAATTTATGTCACATGGAAGACTGCAGATCAATGTAATATAAATATATATATATATATATATATATATTTTCCTCTCTCAGATTGGAGTATGCAGTAACACAAATACCGAAACTTTGGGAAACTGGACTACTAAATGTTCTTATATATTCATACTAAATTTTTTATATGCTTATCTTTGCAAACCAATCTGTAACGTTTCACTGCTGCAGAAGAATTCTGTCTTAAGTCCAAAAGTCATGCCACTGACGCAAATTTGGTTAACTAGATTCTGTAATCAAATGTAGAACAAAACAAAGTTCTTCTCTAAGAAGGTTGTTGCAGGAGCTGCCAGGAATGCATGCAAACACAGAACAAGTCTGAAAAGTGGGAGTGCTGCAAAATAAAAGGAATTTGCAAAGAAACAGCTGCTCCCCTTAAGGATTTTCCATTAGCATAACTTCTCTTGTGATGTCATTTAGTAGTTTGACCACACCATGATCCTCCTACAAAATTAATAGTTGAAGCTTTCGGTTCTGTTTCCATTTTAAAATTACATGAAAAGGAACAAAATAAAATAGTCAAAAGTATTTTGCTTTGAAAAGCACTATTTTATCTTAGTCTTATATCTACCTGAAGATCAATTAGTGCAATTTGTAGGCTGTGTACTGACAGTTTATCCACTCCTCTGGATGAAGACACCCACACTGAAGCTGCAGATAGCTTAATCTCTGTAAGTCTTTACAGAGCAGAATTCCACTTGTGCTCTTGAACCCTGCTTGAATACTTAATAACATCCTGAGAGAACACAGCCCCAGTAAGATACTTGAAGAAGCGACAAAAAGAATGGGAGAAAAAAGCAGAAATACTGCAGATATTGGGCAGGCTGTCCCTGTGTGAAGATACGAATTTTGGTACTCTAAGTGTAATTGTTTGCTGGCTTACAACAGAGCTTTATTGAGATGTGGACAACTGAAACATACTTAAAATGAAAAAGTATGTTATTAAAGATATGAAAAAAATAAGCCCACTTTTTAAAGTAGGTTTGGGCTGCAAATCTGAGGTTTCCTCATGCCAAGAAAAAAGCAGAAGCTGAAAAATGTGAGTGAATATATGATTTTCTTAAAGCCTACCTCCATGCTGAAATAGATTCAGTACTGAGAAAATCTAGTTTAATATCTAATATTGGTTTAATATTGGTTTAATATTGGCCAAAGGGGCTCTCTAAATTTTTCGTATTTCTGTATGGTATGTGAAGACACAAATCTTTTATAATAGCACTGCTAGAAACAATTTGTCAGTCAGAAAAAGTGACTGGCATACATATAATGGAACATCTATATCTTACAACAGTTTTAAAAAATTATTTTCAAAAGTAGAGTTTTCTGAGGCCGGTAAATCTGGTAAAACCAGTTTACTGTGTAGACTCTTAGTAACAGACCTATTTAGAGCTGTGGAGCATTAGTTTATATGATTATCTCCCTACCACTTAAGCTATCTAGCAAGAAATTTTGATTTTACAGCAGTGAATCACTCTCAAGAGTATTTACATTCCTCTGTTTACTAAGAAATTAATTTGAATGGAATTAAGAAAGACCATGTAATACAGTACCAATGGTACTCTTCCAACCTCAACCATTCTGTGATTCTGTGATTCTGTGATTCTGTAATGATAGATTAGGTAAACCAGAAAGTAGAAGAAAGAGAAAAATTATGAAACATTACTAGACATGAGAATTCACCACTCATGTAGTCAAGAAACCAGTCCAGATGTTCTCATGCTTCACTAATTTGCATTTATTATGTGATTATTTTTTTCTGATAGAGGCAATATGCCTTCAAAATCAAGGTATATTTTTATTTTTTTTTCATTTGCAATAATTATTGCAAAGAGTTGCTCATCCTCAGGAGTAAATGCCACAACACTAGTGTAGCTGTGCCAGCAGTTGAATAATGTATATTCTTTTGTCAAAGGTTGGTAAAGAGTGAAAACCTATCAGCCGTAAAGAGACAAATGCAACCACACAAAGAGTTATCAGCTTTATAAACTGAGGAGTCTTGACACTGCTTGACATTCATTCTCAATTCCAAGTTCAGGTTTCTCCTGTTGATTGAACAGCACTACAAAGTATCTCAAGTAAATGAATGGATTTTGTGTGCACAACATGGTATAAGTAGCATGCTTCACTTTTTAAAGAAGTTGAGTTAGCCAACAAAGCACTAAATGCTAATTTATATTTGACAGCAGCCACAGACAATTGGAAATGGCCATCTTCTGTAATAGATAACTAAAAGTGTTAATTCTCCTCTTTTACCCTTCTTCCAGTTATTAATCCAGGTAGACCTGTTTGGAAGATGAGTTACACTGTGTGAAGATGTTGTAGAAGAACAAGATGTTCTCCAACCTGCATATTTATTTGGGGTAATGGCTTTGTTTTAAAATCATTATTATAGCTTGTTTGTATTATTAGGACACTAATGAAGTTTCTCATGGAATTCACCAGTCACTTGAACCAAAAAAGCTCTCTAATAATCCTATCAGTTTGTCTAGCAGAAAAATTAGGTAATTACTTCTTGTCTAAATTCTGATTTCTACTTAATTTTTATCCGACTCAGAAAGGTGATCAGAATCTTGCAGGTTCAATAAAAATGCTGTGAGAATTCCTAAACTAATTGTAATTTTGGAAATAAATCATACTCAGTTTTCAGTAGTATTCAATGACCAGTAGAACCATAGGTATAACAATTCATTTTCTTTGCTGTTCAATTTTGTAGTATTGATGGATGATACTTTCATTTGAGATGTTTTGACAGTTTCTGGCAGTTTTCAAAGCATTAATTTCATATTCTGTCCTTTTTCTAGTTGGATGGCATTCAGATCCCTGAACAATAGTCTCACCAACATTCTTCCAACCTGCACAACATTGAATCTTTCTTATACAAAACTATACAATAAATCTGGTCTTTCTTATTTTGAGTCCTGCAAATTAATTACAGCCACTTGCTTCTCCTTAGAGTTTATATTTTGTCTATTTTTTCATTACTCTTTTCTTTGCACAGAGGAAGAAATTAAAAAGGTTCACAGCTGTTCTATTTAGAAGGTAGTGGAACAGATTCCTGAACAGGTCACTGCAACACAAAAAAAGTATTTTAAAGGTTCGCGTATTTTTCCTTTCATTTCTTTTCCTCCATGTATGACTGTTGGACTATCAGCAGCTACAGATAAGCAGATCAGATGTTAAAAGTTAATAGGAAAGGAATACAAGACACCTTTCCACAAATTAAATTCCACAAATGCATTAAACCTCCTGCACCTCTACTTGCCTGTTTGTTGTTCAAGTCTCAAGCTGGGTTCCCATCCACTCTGTAGAATTAGAAACAGTACACCGGTACATTGAGGAGAATCACACCTCAGTTTTAGCTGTTCCCACTAACCTCCATGGCAGCACCACCCTTATTCTGAACTATCCTGGAATCAACTTATAAGGTGTCCTCTGTCCTCATTAATATTTTCAATTGTGGTATGTCAATTCAAAAACATAAACTATCTTCCAAACACGTGCTGTGGAAAGCTTCAGAGATGGCTGTAAGAAAAAAAAAAAATAATAATAATAATAATAAAAAATCATTATACATGTGGTTTTGTATTACCAGTGAATGTATTAGCCAGATCATTGCATTATTTGTTTGGCATATGCAAACTGACAGCCTCTCACAGCATTAGTCTTTTCAAATGGATAAATTTGTTTGAAATGGATTAGCCTTCTTACTTTCCTGTGTAAGAATAATGCTACTGATGCAAATGTAAATCAGCTCTTTTCTGTTACACACCACATTCAAAGCAAATGCTTGCATTACAAAGGATATTGATTTGTTAAGAAGGTGTGAAGTGGTGTGGTGATATAAAATTCTAGGCAACACTTGCTGCCATCTTCTGGTTTTATAAAAACCAACAAATATATTTTAAAAGGCCTTTTCCTCCAGCCAAAATATTCCTTTGGGACAGATACAAAGTGGAATATTACACTACTTTAAAATTTCATAGCAATGTTTACATCTCAGAAGTATAAGTCTACAAAAAGTGTACATGAAGTTTTGAGTTTTGACAAGATAAGATCAGGAAGGACAAAATAGAACATAATCATATATATAAATAATATACATACTTATAATGTAATATTATATACATTTTATAATCCTGAATATTTTCAGTGTAAGTTACTTATATTATTTTGTACTATAGTGTCTGCATGATACACTTGTGTATTCTTATTGATGCATTATGTGCTGTACTTTTATGCTGTATAGAAATTTTACACTTGTATAAAAACAGATGATTCAACAAAAAAATTAGAAGGTTAAGGTAGGTTTTGGGCTTAAGTCCTGTTAACATTGGGAGCACCTTCTGCTTTGGGGAATTGAAGGTCAGCCTTTATGCAGTACTAGGAGAAGTAGGAGGTGGAATCAGGAAAATTCTAAAGCAATTTCTGAGGCACAACAAGAAATCAACAAGAATTCAGCAGAGGCATGAAATTAGAGACAAGACCCTAAATTCTTAGGTCCAAAACACCAAAAGACATGTGAGTACTGAACAGTGGCACAATGGTCTGCAAGCTAGCTCCAAATAAGCTTGTTCTGGAAGTGGATGAGGACCTTCATTTCTAAGAAAATAGGTTAATTAGCCTGGACACATGACCAACCTAATGATTAAATAACCCAAAATGCATAGAATCATAGAATCATAGAACCACAGAATATCCTGAGTTGGAAGGGACCCACAAGGATCATCGAGTCCAACTCCTGTGTCCACACAGGTCTACCCAAAAATCAGAATTCAGACCATGTGTCTGACAGCACAGTCCAAGCGCTTCTTAAACTCCGACAGGCTTGGTGCTGTGACTACATCCCTGGGGAGCCTGTTCCAGTGCCCGACCACCCTCTTGGTCAAGAACCTTTTCCTAACACCCAGCCTGACCCTCCCCTGTCACAGCTCCATGCCGTTCCCTCGGGTCCTGTCGCTGTCACCAGAGAGCAGAGATCAGCGCCTGCCCCTCCGCTCCCCTCGTGAGGAAGCTGCAGGCCGCCATGAGGCCTCCCCTCAGTCTCCTCTCCCCTGCGCTGAACAAACCAAGTGACCTCAGCTACTCCTCGTATGTCTTCCCCTCTGGACCCTTCACCATCTTTGTAGCCCTTCTCCGGACACTCTCCAATAGTTTCACGTCCTTTTTGTACTGTGGTGCCCAGAACTGCACACAGTACTAGAGGTGAGGCTGCCCCAGCACAGAGCAGAGCGGGACAATCCCTTCCCTCGACTGGCTAGCAATGCCATGCCTGATGCACCCCAGGTACGGTTGGCCCTCTTGGCTGCCAGGGCAAACGATGCCATAAAACAATTTATGAACATATTATTTATTTAGCATGGTGGTCACTGGAGACCTGTCCTGTTCAGTCTGAAAAATGTAATCTTCACTAAATCATTTGGGTCTTTGTCCTGGTTTTGGGTGGGATAGAGTTAATTTTCTTCATAGCTGCTGGTATGGTGTTATGTTTTAGACTTAGGCTGAAAACTATGTAGATAACACACTGATGTTCTAGTTGTTGCAGAGCAGTGCTTACACTAACTCATGGACTTTTCAGCTTCTTGTGCTGCCCTGCCAGCTGTAATCCAGCTGCCTGCACCTTTAAACCTCTATGATTTCCCTGCTGCGATGTAGGAAGCTCCCTAAAGTGGAAGTAGTTTAGACACATTTCACTTGGAGGGCTCTGAAGCACAGCAGGCAGCCTGCCTTGCTTGCTGGCTAGAGCTAGTTGCCTGCCTGTGGCCAAACTACTTAAATAGCAAAACTTCAGTGTGCATTTAATGCCCTAGTACCTCAATTCAATTCCTAAGCATCCCTTCCTTATTGCTGTAATTTCCCAAATAATGTATGGCCAGCCTGTGGACACGTGTTGAAGATTTCAACGGGCATCAAAGTAGACTAAGAGATACAAAGTCAAGCTGAGCAACTTCAGGCACCTATGACAAGATAAACATCAGGCATTTTTTAAGACTTATTCTTTCAAATACAGATGATTGCCCATTGGAAGCAAAATTAGAAGAGAGACAATTTCACAGGCAGGTGACCATTATGTGAGTTCTGGTCCTCATTACACACTTTTTTCCCACAATGAATAACTGGAGTTCAGATGCCATGAGGTCTGTAGATAAATAAATTCAATACAGGGGATGATAAGTGAAGAAATTGCTAGACAAAATCCTACAGCATAGTGTCAGGAAGAATCCAAGAAGCAGCCTAGAAATGTCTGTCATGAATCATTAACCTGTTCTTTGAATAGTTTAAAGAGATATCTTTGAAAACTTAGAGAAAAAATGGGTAATAAGGTTTTCTGTTATTTACAAAATATTGTCACAACATTATAAAAGAGGGTAAGAGATGTAAAATAATAGAAGTAATAATTTTTCAACACATGAAAATTTTAAAGTTTAGATGTACACTGGTGTTGAATAATCTACTTTTATTACTGATTGAATAAGTGAAATAGTATGCTTCTACTTGCCAGTGGTACAAAATTATGTACAATTGTCAGGACCACACAGTATTAGAAAGAATTTTAAAATGATCTAAACAAACAGGGTCACCATTTTTTTATTCTTCTTTTCATAAGAAAAAAAAAAAAGACTCTGAGTTCTTACTTTGATAAGTAAGATGTTTGATGGCATGAATCAAGAGGACAAATCATGCTAGCGTTACTTAGTGACTTATTATGACATATTAAGTTCACTGTACGTAAGGAACAACCTTAAACTGGCTGACACTGATTTAATACACTAGTGCACAGTGATTTCTATTTCCTCTTATATAATGTCCTGAAGTACAGGTTATCTCCATCTATTTTTTTTTTTTTTATTTCTCCGCTTTCATTTTTGTTTTTGTTTAAGTTTCTGTGGTCCTTTATCCAAGATACATTTTAGCTTCACTCATTTTCAAGTCATTTCATACTAAAGTCTATATATTTTAATTAGAACAGCTGAAGACCACTCCTTTTCTTAAGTCACAAAAGTTGTTTTGATGAGGTCACTAGTTTCATTCTCTATTCCTTAATTTCATTTCAACTGCCTCTAAAATTTTACTTATGAATGATTTCACTAAAAAAAAAAAAAAAAGAAAAAGAAAAGATATTCAGGAATATTCCATCACAGCAACTGCTTTAAACTAAGAGAAATTTTAACCAAAGAAAAGGAGGTAAAAGTAGAAACAAGTGAAAGTACACAAAATGTTTTTGCATTTTTTGCACTCCCCTGCCTGAAAGAATTAGTAAGTTACAGTCTGCAATGTAATTACAAAGGCTTATAACAATTTTTAGAAGCTGTTATTTTTAGAAGGGACTGTACCCCATTGCTTTTTTTGAAATCCTTAAAACTGACTATTTTATAGTAGATACGTAGGTTCTAACCTGCAGTGTATTTCATGAACGTGATGCTTAGTAAATTTCAGCTGAAATTTAAGCTATGTTTCAAATTTTCTCATGGTGATGCTTTATCAAACTAAAATGACAGAGGCTTTCTTGCTTATTGTAGACATGAACAGGCCAAATCATAAAGTTTTCTTTCAGAAAGGGTGCATTGGCAGGATAGTTTTCTGCCTTTGGAGATTGACTTTAGCAAATCGACAAATGTGTATAAAGAAAGAAATCCAAAGGCTTTCTTTATTTTCATTTGAACTGTAAATCTGATTTGGAACTCGCATTTCTCTAAAATCTGTTTATCCAGAAAAGAATGTACCACTACCTAGGATCTGATGTAAATTGTATCATCCAGACTGACATTTGTGAAGGGCTTGCATGAATAAATTAAAAGCTAAATGCTGCCTTTCCAGTGAGATAAATCAGTTCTTAAGAGAGAGAATAATGACTGATGCTAGCACGGGTGTTGCTTTGCAGCGAGGGAGTGGTTTTGGCTCAGTATCAAGCAGCAAAGGACAAAGCTTAAACAATATGCACATGCAGACTTTGCACTTTGAAGGTGGGTGGGTCTCTGCTTTTCCATTTTGCTTCACTGTATTTCCCATATGATCCTTCTATTTCTTATCAGTGATGACTAGCATCAGCTCTCCTAAAGGTTTACTGTGCACAGGTTATTAGCTACTTTTGCATAAGTCTGCACTCTGCTCTAGTGCATTTCCCATATATAAATTTATATATATTTATATCATATATAAAAATATAAATTTAACAAAAGCATGTAACAGATTCTTCACTTGGGATGGGCCCAGAGAAGAGGAGGCTGAGGGGAGGCCTCATGGCGGCCTGCAGCTTCCTCACGAGGGGAGCGGAGGGGCAGGCGCTGATCTCTGCTCTCTGGTGACAGCGACAGGACCCGAGGGAACGGCATGGAGCTGTGACAGGGGAGGTTCAGGCTGGGTGTTAGGAAAAGGTTCTTGACCAAGAGGGTGGTCGGGCGCTGGAACAGGCTCCCCAGGGCAGTGGTGACAGCACCAAGTCTGCTGGAGTTCAAGAAGCGTTTGGACAACGCTCTCAGACACATGGTCTGATTTTTGGGTTGTCCTGTGTGGACGCAGGAGTGGGACTCAATGATCCTTGTGGGTCCCTTCCAACTCGGGATTTTCTATGATTCTATAATAATGATAAAAGTAAGCATTGAATTTCGTTAGACTACCTGGGCTAGGTGTTTTAAAACAAATTGAGCTCTAGTGTCACGTGGATTTTAACAACAGAGATCCATCACTTCCCTGAACTGGAGTACAACTGCTGCTATGCCCTGTTCCTATAAAGAAATTCATACTGTGGAATTACTGGATTCAAAACTGCCATTTGAGCCATGGAGTCCAAATATCTTCATTTACAACTGCAGAGTGAGTAACAGTGCAGAAAGATCATGGAATGAGACATGGCAATGGCGCCTCCAGTCCCTCTGGTCTGAGCAGGACTGGGCAAGCCAACACCCCACCACAGCAGGGGTAGTCACTGTCCACATCCAAACGATACTTTTAGAAACTGCTTTGCCAGGGCCTCTCTACAGGACCTCTCCACAGATTACTGTATCAATGACTTTTAAAAAGGGGAGACAAATGTGGCATTAATCCCTACGATTTCTATAACTTATTTTCAGTGTGTACATTGGCTTCCTTATACTGTGTACAGAGATAAACCTAGTAAGAATGTCTTATAATCTGGCAACCACCTCTATCTTTCCTTCTCATTCTTTGACCTATAGTACCTATGGATATTAGCAATATGGGGAGATTAGACTTCCTCTACCTACTGCCATATCGAACTGATCCACTTGCTACTAGACGATTGCTGTGCTGCCAAGGGTGCCCTCCAAAGGCCGATTCCACCTGAAGTACAACTGTCTTTCTGTTGTATGAATTTATGTTTACCCTGTGCATTTAATTTAAAAGGGGACATAAAATGCCTTCTAATTTTTCATGTTAATTATAATTATTTGTTGAATATACATTACCAGAAAATGCATGTTCTCATAAATCCTGCACTACGCCGAGAAATCTCCATATATCCACCAGATGGTGCTGTCTCTGTCGTTTTACAACGAAGGCTCTCCAACTGCAACTCCAAACGTCCTTAAAATTACTAGCTAAATTTTTCATTCAGTCTGATTCCTGCAATTTTGCGAGGAAATACATGAAGTGTCACATTCGGTATCCAGAGGTTCCATTATGGTTAAGGCTTTCGACTTGTATCTAATTTTTGTCATAATCTTTACTTATCAAACCACTCTAGTTGTTGTTGTTGTTGTTGTTGTTGTTGTTGTTGTTGTTGTTATCATTATTATTATGTAGTCTTGTCTTTTAATGTCTTTTTTGTTTGCTTCCTTGTTTTAACACATTCCTATCAGCTGGTCCATGACACAGGAGAATTTTAAAAATACAAATACTGCAAAAGAGTTCCAGCAATGCACACTTCATAAGAAGAAGTCATATTTCCCTTTTGGCCAACTGATACAAACAACAAAAAAAAAGATTCAGTCACACATAGACCTTCAGATCTGTCACCACATACTTCATTTCTCTTGTCTCCCTTCCTACTTCTTCCTACACCAAAAAAATAAATAAATAAATAAATAAAATAAAATCTACAGACGTGTTTAGCAGACTAAACAGTCTTACAGGATGAATCTAGCCTACAAAGTACCATCTGACTACTACCACTACCACTACTACTAACATTCAGCATTGCACCAGTACAGCTGCAACAGCACGACTGGTTTTTTTGTTTGTTTGTTTGTTTGTTTGTTTTTGTTTTTTACCAGAGTTCAGTAGTGCAACAACAGAAGTGTGAATACAGCATAGGAAGGGCAGGCTTCATTGAAGACTAGTGCTTAGGGTTCAATTAAAACACAAATAATATATTCAACAATTACATAGCATGTATAAACAGAAACAAAATGCCACAGATTGTGCAGGATATGCGACACACTCTGGGTATTTGTCTTTGCGGCAGAGCAGGAACGCACACAGGTGCTGAACAAATGGAGCTGTGCTTCACCTGCAGAAGCTAGGAGTAAATAAAAAGATGAGGATGGCTTATGAGTTCTCTGAAGTGATTTCTTGAAATTAAGCAAAGGAGTATCTCGCTGCCATTTCAGTCAAAACCAGGTCTGGAATATATAAAATAGCTGGTAGAATGTACCCCAAGCAGTTCTGTCAATAGCACCAGTATCATTTTTATTAATGCTGGTTTCTTTTGTGTAAATTTGTCACATCAAATAGATATAATTCGAATTTGCCCTACCGAGGTCCTGATGCTGTTGAAATAAGTGGCAACGTTGTATACTTTATAGCTAGGAGGACCAGTGATAATGACACTAATGCTCCTCTTCTGATAACAGGCAGCTAAACCAAATGCTACTGCAAAACTCAGCTGTTTGGGAACCTGGCTCAGAGTGTATGTGGTGGTCCAGGAAGTGCCACTTTTAAGGTTAGTTGCTAAAGTTGCTGCCTTTTTTTATGTTTCTTTTATTCAATTGGAAATCTTCAGAGAGTAGCTCTTTCCCCAGGTTTTACCTACACAGAAAAAATAAGGTCCAGGATAGAGCTCCGAAATACAGTGAGTTATAATAGAAATACAATATAAAAGGTTTGAAATGGTTCTAACAGCTTAAAGGATGAAAGGTCTCAAAGCAATGTTTCAAGTCATTCAATCGCAAAGCCATGATTACAGTATGTGTGTTCAAGATGCGTATTCCATTCACTCTTGTCCTTTCCTCTGTTGACTCTTTTTTTTTTCTGACAAAATTTTACTATTAACCACGCATTTCTGCAGAATATTTGTTTTCAGTAAAATACTATACTTACAAGGAGTTAATTTGTTTTCTGATCAGCCCCAGTAATGAAAGACCTAGAAAAGTAGTAGGGCAAAAACTAAAGGTTGAGAAATTCTCTCTCAAACAGTTCAAAGTAAAGAAGGAATTATTTATTTGGGAATCTTTTGGCTTGATTAATGGTCTTTCATGATATACATTTTTAGACTACAAATCTCTTAAGTTTACTTGTTGGAAAGAACTATTGCTATTATTAAAAAGTTGTGAAATTGTCTGTCTGAAATTGCAATCCATAGATTTGGAGGCTTTTATTTTTTATAGGTATGTGGCTACAGGATTTCTCCATATTGTCTCACTGTCCTTTCAGATCTTTTTCTCTAGGCCTGCTTTCAGTCCAGGTACTTTGTGTAGTTCCTTGATTTACAACATATTCTACACAATTCCCTCAAGTGAAAAAAATCTCTCCTTCCATCAGTTATGAAGCCTGGCTACATGTCTCCTCTGAGAAGCACTGATATACTAAGAAAGTCATGGATACAGCCTGAATTAACTTATTTTTCTGGCTAGTAAGGTAGCACTACATTTAAATGAAAATATTTAAAGATTAAATTCAAGCCGTTTCAAGATAGTAATAAAACTCATGCCTCAAGTGAAGAAAGGTTTAAAACTTTTCCAACATAGTAGGCATTAAGAATCAGAGAAATGAAAGACATTTTAATTTCGACAAATCTATACTGATTTTAAAAACAACACAAGATCCGGTAATGCAGGACATAGCAAATATTCACCATCTAGCTAAACATACCGCATAATTCTATATCTTAAACTATGTTTAGAGTTTATGTACTCTTCATGCAACTATCAATTCAAATGAAAAACTATGTGTGTATAGCTTATAAAAAAAGCTCTAATTGCAGGAGACATAACTGAGTCTAATCCTAATACACTGTCTGAAATAAAGCAGATCCTGGCCTACTAGAAACATCAGTGACCTACTTTGCTTCTCATTCTCAAAGGGAAGATGGTGCCCTCTTACTAAAATTAAACTTTCCCATCAACAATAATTTCTTAGGCCAGTCTGTTGTTTTTGATTGAAATCCCAGCTTTATTTGTGATGCCTTGTGTGGTCTGACAAGCATTTCCATGAGTCAAGAGAAAGACAAGAAAGTAAAACAAAATATGCTCAGTGTGCTGTGATTGAAATTTACCCTGCCGACAGTGCCACATCAGTATTTCCAGCTGGCAAGACAAATGTGTGTTATTTTGTACATGCAAATATAGAATTTCCAATTCTATTTTTCTTTCTATGTCATGTTGCTTTTTATTATTTATGAGTGATTTACTGAATTTTAAATGAAATGCAAACATTTGAAATCTGGTGTAAATTACATTTATTTATATCAAGAGAGTACATATAATTTTAAGTGTAGTACTTCATCAGTTCTTTTAATCAACTAGATCTGTAAATATGCCAAATATATTAGAAAAAACACTTTTGCCTACTGCTTTTTAGACTGCAATACTGCAATTCCTTTTAGTGTAACTTCTGCTGACTATACAGTATATGCTGTTTTCTTTCTATTTGTGCTGTCTGCTTCAAATACTTTTATTGGAAACAAAAAAGAATGTCTAACTTGTCAACGTTTCTCCTGATTTTTCTTGTTTTTCTCTGAACATTTCAAAAGAGGTTCCTATCAACCCTGATAATCCCTCAGATAATTATGTAGGGGATTAAAGTAAATCATGAAAACATTGCAATAAGCCCATCTGGTGAAAATCAAAGAATTTCGGTGGTTCACAAGACAGGAGCTCCAAATTGCCAAGAAATATCTTGAGTCCAGAAAAGATTCCCAGATTCTTTATTCCTCCTAATCAAGACCAATGAACACCGTAAGAACCTGGCCAATATATTTAACCTCTACAGGAATGTTCTGTATTAATTAAAAAAAAAAAAAAAAGAATATTTTTCAAAAGTCTCACTTCTTGATTATGAAAGAAAAAGTATAATCAATAATAATCAATAAACTATAACAACAACAACAGCAGCAATTATGACAACAATGTCAATCAATTATCGAAACTACCAAAATAAAACCAGGAATACGGAAAACATTAGCTTAATGGCAAATGTGTTGAATCACATGGATTAAGCACATGGCAATTGTCAAAGCAGGGTGTTTTGAATTCCTGGGACATTTGTATGCAGGAAAGGAATCTTTATTCCACGTAGATTTTGCAACTACTGTAAAAACACAAAAAGAGACTTTAAAGCAAATATATATGAAACCTGTCTTAAACAACTATCTGCAGACATTGCCACTAAGTTCACATGAAACAGGTCAAAACTACAACGCATTCTTACAAGAAAGTGCTGCCCATTATGGGAGAAAAATGTCACACTTCCCTGTTTATGAGGAATTCATCTTCAAGATCCTCATTGATTCAATTTATTAGTCACTACACCTCCAAAATGACATCTAAGAAGACTTAGCAAAGCAAACCTGGGTCTTCTAAAGAAAAATGCTGATCTCCAGTCAGCAACTCCGAGTATCTGATAAAAAATCAGAGGTTCATGCCTTATGTTTTCTGCTCCAGAATTACCCCCTGATTTCATCCAGTATAAGAAAGTACTGCAAAAAAGAGAAGACCATGCAGAGTGACAAAAGAAGCATTTTCAGGCTAGCTACTGCATATAATTCAGGTAATGCAAAGCATAGGATCCATGTGATTGTAGCTGAGGACCTATACGGTAAGTTATTTAAAGCAAAAAATGTTAACTGCAGTGTAGCCATGTTTCTGATCCCATTTCCCTGGAATCCCAGGGAAATTCCCAAAACAGCAAAGCACAGTTATTAAAAAAAAAAAATCTTATTTTTAATGAGTATTTCTTTTTTTATCAGATGACAATAAGACACCTAAAGGTTTTGGCACTTTACATTCTTAATAAAGGAACTAACGTCAAAATTGACACAGTCTTGGGCAAAAAAAGTTGTGCCCCTGTTGGAACTAATTGATTTTCAGCATTTTAATGGATGTGTGGGAACCTCTTCCCATTTTGTGGTTTCTTTTCTGTTATCCATTCACATGTACTGCGAGCAATTGCAACTAATAATTCCTGCCAGCAAACATCAGCAAGATCTCCCATCTAAAAGGAGAAAAGCCACAGCTTACACTATTAGCGATCAGCTGAATAAAACTTGAAGATCAGAGTTGCTTGCACTAAGAGAATGTATTCAGAAGCCTACTAGACTTTGAAGATTTCTGTTTTACCAAACCAACAGAAGACATTTCTTTAATGATGGCAGGAAGAATATAATTATTCCCTAGTTTGTTCTAGAACTGGAAGAACTGGGTTTAAAATTAAGCTAAAATGTCTTACTGATAAGCAGCCCTCAGAATTTTTATAACATGCTGTGATTGGAAGGGAAATTCAAGAGTGGTTTTATCTCTGAGTTCTAAAGGATTTAAGCAGTTTAGGCACCTAGCTCAGTACTATGGACTTACTTGAGTAAGATTACTACACTTTTCAGC
This sequence comes from Anseranas semipalmata, assembly GCA_013399115.1. Taxonomy (NCBI): domain Eukaryota; kingdom Metazoa; phylum Chordata; class Aves; order Anseriformes; family Anseranatidae; genus Anseranas; species Anseranas semipalmata. The sequence continues at coordinate 234,681 of VXAA01000909.1, forward strand.
AGTTACTAGATTGCTGATTGCATAATTGAAGTAGCTGAGGACATACATATATTTCACCTTGTCTGGAGGAAGAGGCGTGTGTAAGTAGAGCAAACAGATTGCACCATGATTCAGCTGATTCTGAAGGAGATTTAAGACCTGAGCTCTGAGAGATTTATAAACAAGGAATCCCTGCGGTGAGTTGTTTTACCGCAGTTCTGAGGGTGTTCTAAAACAATTCATGAATTTTGACATCCCTGTAGGATTGATGGAATTTTGGAATTTGGGAGACAAACAAAGTGAAGTCCATCCTGTTTTACTCAACACCCTTCTTGTTTCTTTGAGCATAAAGCATTTAGTAAGCACTATCTGCAACACGGAAGAGACAGTGTTAAACGTTTTCATATCTATAAAGATGAAAATAAATGGAATCATGGCAGTATGCCTAAAGTTACGTGACTTCATTAGATCCTGGAAGCTAGAAGTTTGTGGGGAAGACAAAATCAATCAGAAATATCTTTTACATTTTTACTATGAGCAGATTTACTTGCCTGAACTCCGATATGGGTCTGAGAAGGCTGTCAGTTGTCCTCCTGTGATAGAGGACAGCACTGTACCCTGCAGATGACCTGCCATCCTGGCAGACCTGTGAGATGTTTAGTCACTTCTGTAGAAATCTGAGCAGCACTCACGCAGCAGACATCAGCAGGCTATCCTCCTGGGATGCCTCCTTCGGCACAAAGAAGACTGTGGCCTCCAGGCTCAGCTTGAAGAAATGGTATGAGTGGGGAGCCTGGAAACCTGGTTGCTAATACTCAGCCAATTGTTAAACAGTTTTGGTATGGGTTTGAAGTGTTACCAAGGTATCAGTAACTTTGATCATAAATTCAGGAAAAGCACAGATTATTAATGGATTTATACGGGGACTGCAGGAACACACAGAACACGAGGTCAAGTGGGAAAACTGCTGTCCATGTAACTGTGACTGTGTCACGTACACAGAGAGGGTTCTCAAATTTCACAGAAATCCCATGGACAAATTTTGGTTCATTTGACTGAACAGGTGGCCAGCAGATACTCCACTGTTTGATATACTCCATTCCTTACTTCTCAGATACTGCTCCAGCGGGTCTTGAAATCACGCTGATGGTGCTAGGGAGCTGTGGGGCCATGAAGAGGGATGAGGGGGAAAAGAAGGACTGAACCCCCTTGCCTTGGCAAAGCTGCAATTGTTACAGATTTTGAATTATATTACAGTTACTAGTAGGGATCATATATTTATCTGTGGCTTTCTACACTAGACTTACCAGTTCATCAACAGTAAGCAGTTTTTTCAACGGAGCTTCAAGACTAGCTGACTGCTGTGGCAGACTCACCAATATTTTGTGCAGTGGAAAGATCTGTCATACCGAAGTTTTTTTTTGTAGTCACAAAATGAAAATTTTATCCTTCTGATCAATACAAATACTACTTAACATAGGTCTCCTCTGTTTCCCTGACTTACGAATGCCTTCTGCAGAACATTTGAATAAAGCAAAGAAGCTTTACCCTAAGTAGGTGCAGATTGACAAAAGAAAGTTAATTTGGAAAACTGACTGCTAGAAGAGAACACTGAGGTTGCATGGACAGGAGTGAAATGTAAATGTTTTTAACAACTAGCTCTCTTACAGCCAAATATGAAAATATGTGATTTAGTCACAAAATAATGAGTGCCCTGTGTTCACACTTTTCTCTAAAGACCTCTTGTAAGAAATATATATGTCTTTGTGTAAGACATCTGTAGAAAGACTGTTGCATAAATGTTTGTGTGTATGTGAGAGCAGCCCTGATGAGAAGGACCTGGGGGTGTTGGTTGATGAGAAGCTCAACATGAGTCAGCAATGCGCACTTCCAGCCCAGAAAGCCAGCTGTATCCTTGGCTGCATCAAAAGAAGCATGGCCAGCAGGTGGAGGGAGGTGATTCTCCCCCTCTACTCTGCTCTTGTGAGACCCCACCTGGAGTGCTATGTTCAGCTCTGGGGTCCCCAGCACAAGGACATGGACCTATTAGAACGAGTCCAGAGGAGGGCCACGAGGATGTTCAGAGGGCTGGAGCATCTCTCCTATGAAGGCAGGCTGAGGGAGTTGGGGTTGTTTAGCCTGGAGAAGGGAAGGCTCCGGGGAGACCTTGTAGCAGCCTTCCAGTACCTGAAGGGGACCTACAGGTTAGCTGGGGAAGGACTCTTTGTCAGGGAGTGTAGTGACAGGACAAGGGGGAATGGTTTTAAACTATAAAAGGGTAGATTTAGACTAGATATAAGGAAGAAATTTTTCACTGTGAGGGTAGTGAGGCACTGGAACAGGCTGCCCAGAGAAGCTGTGGATGCCCCATCCCTGGAGGTGTTCAAGGCCAGGCTGGATGGGGCTTTGGGCAACCTGGTCTAGTGGGTGGTGTCCCTGCCCATGGCAGGGGGGTTGGAACCAGATGATCTTTAAGGTCCCTTCCAACCCAAACCATTCTGTGATTCTATGTGTATTAGTGCATGGACAGTTACATTTGATGATAGTATGTTTGTTCACTGTCTGCTATCCTTCTTCAGTCTCACTCTACCCTCCATGCCTTGTGTTGATAAATGAAGAACAACAGCAACGATGTCCCTAATAAAAGCATGCTTCTTTAAATCAAGCTACTTCTTTGTAGCAATTCTGCATGCTGGGGGGAGATGATGCATCACTGAGGCAGCAGGCTGTGGGTTAAGTACCCAAGTACGTGCCACACAGTAAAAGGAGTGGTCAGGAAATGTGATATGTAGCATTCATTTATTAGTATAAGGAATGAAACAGTGTATCATTTCTGGCGGTCTTCCCATTTCTCATTCTGTCAGTAATAAGACATTCTGAATTTAATTTAGTATATTAGACATGGAGGTTTGGTGACAGCCTTCATATCTAATGTAGCTGTTATATTCTGAGGAATTTGTATTCTGAACTGAAAAAAAAAAGTTATTTTCTAGTACAAGTATACTCTAAAACAGTTGTTTGATAATTGATGTGCAACTAAATCCAGATACGAATTCATCTTCCATTTAAATATTTGGGCCTAGTTTAAAAACAGTAAATAACACCACTGAATCCCTCACTGAGCTATTCCATCGCTTTCTTTAAACCTGAGATTTACAGACTCTGTTTATCAATTGCTTTGGCATGACTCCTTGCTTTATTGCTTATGGATCAATCTTCTACAAGTCTTTGTTTTACAAATCCTCTTGCTAGTTACACCAAATTAAAATGTCTACTGTTACATTTTTTTCACTGTTAAATATTTTGTAGTTCTTTCTTATCACTAAGTTTCTATAGGCACATGGAAAAATGAATCCTTAACTTACTGCTTATTCTTTGCTCTGTGAAGAGCAGTCACAGAAAGTCTGAGGTTGGAAGGGACCTCTGGAGGTCATCTAGTCAAAAAGAAGCACAGTGTTCATTTTCTACATGACAAAACCTGTGGAAAATATTTTCAAAGCTCTGAAAACTGTGTAGTTATATTTAATTCACTTTTGGTGAGAAAGGAGAAAAATAGCAATGTCCTCTTTCCACCTTACAAGTCACACAAACAGTAGAAACCAGTAACTCCTGCCAACAGATATTAGCAGGAAAACAGTTCACATTGAACCGACATGCCACAGCTGATACTGTTTTAGCAGGTTTTATCTTTCCAAAATACTAGTAAGCATGATTCATTCTTGCTTACAGATGCATTTCACTTTCATCAATTTTTGACAAGTTTTATTAGTGACAGGGGTCAGGGACAAAAGCATTCCTGAATTTTCCTTGACAAGTCATGACAAGTGTGGGGGGCTGACCTTGACTGACTGACAGATGGCTGCCCAGCCACTCTTTCACTCCCACTCCTCAACAGAACAGGGGGAGAATATAAGGTGGAAAAGCTCCTGGGTTGAGTTAAATACAGGGAGATCACTCACCAATTAGTCTCATGGGAAGAACAGACTCAACTTGGGGAAGATTAATTAAATTTATTGCCAATTAAAAATAGAGTATGATGGTGAGAAATAAAGACAAAACTAAAAACACCTTCCCCCATCCCTCCCTCATTCTCAGCCTCAACCTCACTCCTCCATTCTTGACTTCTGCCTCCTCCACTGCCCTGCCTAAGCATCAGCAGCGGGGACGGGTACTGGGGGGTTGCAGTTCAAAACATTTTGTCTCTCCATGGGGTTCCTTCATAAACCGGTCCAGCATGAGTCCTCTCCATGGGCTACCGTCCATCAGGAACAGACAGCTCCAACATTGGTCCCCCACGGGCAGCAGTTCCTGCCAGACCTCCTGTTCCACATCTCTGTGGGCCGCAGTTCCTGCCTGCATCATGCTCCATGGGGGCTCCTCCATGGCTGCAGCGTGGAGATCTGCTCCGTGGGGTCCCCATGGGCTGCAGGGGGACGGCCTGCTCCACCATGGGCCTCTCCATGGGCCGCAGGGGAACTTGTGCTGCGGCGCCTGGAGCCCCTCCTGCCCTCCTGCTGCACTGCCCTGGGTGCCTGCAGGGCTGCTTCTCACCCCTCTCTCCCAGCTGCTGTGGCGCAGCAGTTTGTTCCCTTCCTTAGCTCTGCTCTCCCAGAGGCACACCCAGCGTCGCTCCCTGGCTCGGCTCTGGCCAGCGGCGGGTCCCTTTTGGAGCCGGCTGGAGCTGGCTCTGATCTGACATGGGGCAGCTGCTGGGCTCTGCTCACAGAGGCCACCCCTGCAGCCCCCCTGCTGCCAAACCCTTGCCACATAAATTTTTTTTGATAGGCTACAAAAACTCAAGGGGCTGCTTATCAACAAAATATTGTAAGCTCATTTTAAAACTAATTCTTGTAGTTGCAGGAACAAGCTGAAGAGTAACTACATTCTTCCTGCTGCCATCAGAGAAATGCATCGTGGCTGTCTGGCAAAACAAAACCTTGTGGGTGCAGAAGGCCTCAGGAGGTGTTCAGTCAGGGCAAACATGACCCAGATTCTTACGTTTTATTCACCAGATTCCTCCACCCAGTAAGCTGCGTAACAGTCAACTTCTCTGGAGAAGCTAATTAATCTTAAATTCTACTGGGTTTAGTCACGCGGCTAATAATAGCGCAGCAACTTTCAAACAGCTAAGAAATGTAATAACTTCCATACGTGCCTAGCCTGCAGAAGAATGGCATTCTTTCTTCAAAAAAAAAAAAAAAATCACTATGACTACACACTTAAACCCCTAGGACAATCAACCTGACATCTTAAAGGAAACACCGCAGCAGCCAGCCGGTGTGAACCCCGCACGTTTCCGCCGGAGCAGCGCTCTGAGGGGGGTGCGCACCCCGCGGCCCCTCCGCCCCCGGCGCC
>VXAA01000909.1:240886-266774 GCA_013399115.1 Anseranas semipalmata
CCGCCGCGTTCCGTTTCTTGACACCAGAGGGTCGGGAACGGCGAGTGTCTGCAGGGGCCGCGGCCAGCTGTTGCGCTCGGTGCGGCGCGCAGGGGTCAGTAAAAGCAAGTCGGCGTGTGAGGTCTGAAGGGAGCCGAGTGTGCTGTTTGAACGAGCAAATTCAGGTCCCTTTAGTAATGTACCTCCGGGAAAAATGCAGCAGCAGCCCCTCCTTCCTGTGTGTTTGGGAGAAGTGAGCGTAAAGAAGGGAAGACGCGCACAACTGACAGGTGCGTGTGCGGTGACCGCTCCTGACTCAGTTCCGAGTGTGCGTTCCAGGAGTCTGCAGCATCAGCAAAAGCAAAGGGAGGCGAAGGTTTTTTGTACGTGTGTTCATCTGTCTGCAGGTGTGAAGCATCCTCAAGGTATGCCCTGCCTGGAATGCCGTTCTTAGGTGTTCGCATATGTGAATCGGATTTCGGATGCTTTTCCTGGAGTTTTTTGCATTTTGGACATTTTTATTTCACTCTCCTGTTTTTGGAAATGGTGTATTTATTTGGTTTCATCTCTGTGGTAGCATTCTGTCAGCTAGTCGAGGCATTTGTAGGACGTCTGCAAAGTATAGGCTCTGTATGGAGACTTAACACTGCAACAGCACAGATAACTGCTGGAGAGAAAGTAGTAGTCCCTGGTCTGCAGCATTAAGGCCAAATATACCATATTTATTCCAGATAGTGTCTTATTTGAAAAATATGTCAAGCTTTTTGATTGTGAACTTAAGTTATTCAGTTATTGTGGTTTCTTCTTTCTATTCAGGGAAGGCAAGCAAAATATTTAATGTAAAATATAGAACATTCTGTAAAAGTTTTGGGCAGTGTTTGTACATTGCAAATAGATAAAAACTTACTTTTCCAGCTCTGTAGATTACTGGTAATTACTCCTGGCAGCTTATGCTTCTATGAGGAAACCCTTACCAGGTTGGATGCGTATTAGCTCTCTCATTTAAAACAAAACAAAAACGCTAGATAGATATCAAAAACATTTCCTATGAAGTTATGATATTCAGCTGTTACATTTTATATATATATGGAGCTTGATTTCAGGATTTTGAATGTGATTTTCTTTTTAAGCACTTTTAATATTTCAGAGGCTTTGGAATATTTTTTTTTAAACTAAATTCGTTTTTTGTTAGCACAGTGCCTTTGCACTAGATTCAAATTAGCTTTTCTCTGTATGGTTTGTATACTTGCTTTATGTGAAAATTGATATATGATGCAAGAAGGATGTGGGCATGTTAGAACGAGCCCAGAGGAGGGCCATGAGGATGACCAGAGGGCTGGAGCACATCTCCTGTGAAGGCAGGCTGAGGGAGTTGGGGTTGTTCAGCCTGGAGAAGAGAAGGCTCTGGGGAGACCTTGTAGTGGCCTTCCAGTACCTAAAGGGGGCCTGCAGGAAAGCAGGAGAGGGACTCTTTGTCAGGGAGTGTAATGATAGGGCAAGGGGTAATGGTTTTAAACTATAAAAGGGTAGATTTAGACTAGATATAAGGAAGAAATTTTTCACTGTGAGGGTGGTGAGGCACTGGAACAGGCTGCCCAGAGAAGCTGTGGATGCCCCATCCCTGGAGGTGTTCAAGGCCAGGTTGGATGGGGCTTTGGGCAACCTGGTCTAGTGGGAGGTGTCCCTGTCCATGTCAGGGGGGTTGGAACTAGATGATCTTTAAGGTCCCTTCCAACCCAAACCATTCTATGATTCTATGATTCTGTGATTCTGTGATTCTGTGATTCTTGCTATGTTTTGCTCTGAGATGCCCAAACTACTGTATAACATTGTTGAAGAATCATCTGTAGAAGGTTATTTTTTCCTGGTCCACTGAATGATGCTGTCTCTTTCTTGTCCATCTTCATCTATGTTTAATGCTGTGTTCATCTGCAATATTTTTTTCATTCCAAAAGTCTTGGAGGACCTAGAAAGTACATTCCAAGGCAGTAGCCATTAGTAGTGATAGTAGTCCTTTTTTATATGGAGGCTGTCACTCATTAATAGATCCTCACATACATAGATTTACTGATCACGTTTACTGATAATTTTATTGGCTTCCTTATAACTGGAATTGTGGAACTAAATTCTCTCTCTCTCTCTCCTTTTTTTTTTTTTTTTAAATGAGAAATAGCAATTTTTTCTTCATGTTTTGTGTAAAGTTAATACATTTACAGACTTGTCTGCTTGCTCTGAAAGTGCTTCAGTTCCAGCTAGGTATTTGTCTCTCATGTGCCCTTTTGATGCTATGGCATTGCTTGGGTGCTGTGGATTAATGTATTACATTTTAAAAAGTATGTATTTTGTCCACTTCTGATTGATTAAGTACCCAGGGGAGCTTATTTAGATGCTGTAGTGAAGAAGTTATGTCATTGTGTATTTTATAGCTAGCCTGTTTACATTGCCTGGTAACCTTCTGTTGGCAGAATCTGAATATGTATATACAGTTCCCTGTCCTGCGAATTCTGGAGCTTTATTAATAACTGAAGTGAACATATGTAACATTCATTTCAGTTTTGTATAATGAGAGAAGTCAAGATCTCATATGAAAGCCACTGAAATTCAATCCATGTAATAAAGTTGTGTGATGACACTGCTTCTGCCAACATACATGTACACAGTGGTAACTAGAAGTGTTTTAAAATTTTTCTTTTGCTCACCGAAAAACTCGGATTGAAGAGTAAAACTCCCAACCATCTCAATACTAAAGATGGGATGTCTGGAAATAGGTTCGTGGCTGGGAGAGCTGCAAGAACTCGGTGACCTGAAATAGAAAAGGCAATTCAAAAAGGAGAGTGTAGGACAAACTACGAAAGTTAAAAAGTCAATTTGAACATGTAAGCCAACACTGGAAAGCAAAGGCTCAGAAATGGATATAATGGGAAAAGAAATTGTATTCCTTAAGAACTCCATTACTATGAAGCAGAATAAAATGTTACTTAGCATGCTAGGTAGCCGTCGAGGAAAGTTATTGAACGGATGATGCTAGGAAGGCCAGTGATTTAAACCTCATTTTGGTCTGGTCTTCACTTAGGAAGATAGTGTCGCTTAGGAAGCTGTATTAATGTGTAAGAACTTGCCTTAGAAGAACAGGTTAGATGAATATTTAGTTAGATATTTTAAGTGGTATAGCCCTCATAAAGTTATAGCTAATACGTGAAGAAATGATTGAAGCAATCTAAGATGTTGCTGGTTATCTCCGAGAAACAGTGAAGCATTGCTGGGATTTCCAAACGCCATGAGAGACCAAACAGTTGTTTCACTAAAGTTGATGTGACTATTTCTTTTGGCTGGGTCTAAGTAACTTCATTCAGTGTCTTGATTAGACCCTTTGAACTGCACTTTAAAATTCTCTGTTAACTTGGGCACACCTACTTATTAGCTAATGTCTCAAGCATATCTGGCTTAACTTGTTATTTGAATAGCTGGTGTCTCTTACTGGGGCAGCTGTATCAGTAGGCTGGTACAGGCAGATGTTTGACACGAGTTTATGAGCACGCAAGCACTTCTTACCTACTTTTTATGGCTACACCTATTAGTGTAATAAATGACTACTTCTTTTACATGCCTTGCCCTTGCATATTAGTAAAGTTGTTTGAACTGACTGAAGGATGAAGAATATCTAGTACTTTCTGCTGCCTTTTGTGATCTGTCTTACAATAGATGTCAATAGAGAAGGCGTTTGGCAGACACTCAGACGCTCAAACACTTCCAGCTTGTCTCCAGAAGGTATGATTAAGTAGTACTAATTAACAGCACAAATACAAGTGGAAAATGACTGGCAAGGCAGCCATTTGTAGAAAGTGATCAGAGATTCACAAGCTGAGCCCTTACCAATAGTGCTGTTGTGATGCTGTTGCTAAAAAGCAGAAATTCTGTTAAAATATGAGCATGAGTGTTTGATACTGATCAGAGACCAGCTGAGTTATTTTAAATTTCTGATGCCTATCACCTTTAATATCTTTTTCCCTCATCTGTCTCACCTCCGCCCCTTCTTATTTACAAGGACAGCAGAGGTGTAATGAATCCATAGGTTAAATGAGCAGGATTTTTATGAGAATTAATTTCCTTTTCTGCCTGTAGCTTTTGTTGACATCCGTAACAAAAATTTCAGTTAGGCCTCTTTAGTGAAATGGTTTACTAAATGTTATCTTATTTTCTTGGTCTCTCTTCATGAGATAAGTCCTTGGTAGTGGATGTTGGTTTATACACTCATATTTTGAGCGTCTGAAATTAGAACTATAAAACAATTTATTCAATAATTTTGACAAATGCTTGATTTTGTTGAATTACTTGCAATGTCCAGAGATCACTGGAGGTAAGAATTTGCTTCCTTTATAGGCCTAGTAAATCCTAGACTGTGCTACAGGTAATTATAATTGTTTTGGCTCTGATTATTGTTTTGGCTGTAAGCCTGCATGTTTAATCATAGATATTTATACAACTCCAACTACTTGTATATACAGTTTTAACAATTGCTTAGTTGGGCAATTTTTAACCCATCTTCTTACCTACATGCAGTAATGTGTTCAATACAAAGAAACATCCAACTTCCCCCAAGGAAGAAACAAAACAAAATAAACACAAATCTTGATGTATTTTGAAACTTTTGCAATTAAAATCCATTGGCAGTGCTCCAAGACAGTAAAATTCAGTAGTTCTGTTATGTCCCACACCAGACCTTTATTCCCTTATTTCACTGCTTATGTTTTTGAGTTTAGACTACTTTTTTTATAGTAGAACAGTCTGGATACGATGCAGTTGCACTTGCAGCTCTGTTCCATTGCAAGTGAAACAGCTGAGTGTGATAGAGACTAAATTTTGGCAATGAAAGAGAATACCGACATGGTCAGTTATGATGTTTCAAATCACGAGTGTTAAAATTGGGTGCCAGCTGAGGTCTGGTAACTTTGGAAATAGTTCAGGTTTACTTGCAAGAATATTTAATCTCTTCCTTGCACTGTCAGGTATAGAAAAAACAAATGTTGCCTAAAGGTACAAAATGCAGTGCTTCAGTAGCCTTTTGTGTGCTTTGGTAGTCAATTCAGTATAGTCAAACCCTCAATCGAGGTTGTTCAGAGAATTTATGTTAAAATTGAGATGATTACAGTTTTACTAATTTATGTATCTTCTAATGATTTCAACTAAAACTTGTAAATTTATGAATTATAAAATCATAAATATAGGAAAAATGGTGAGGATTTATTTACCCTGCTTCCCCATCCCAACTTGTTACATAGAATTGTCAAAAGCTTTGTTTTTGAAACAGTATTCATGTCATGCTTTTTCGTCTGTTAGTATGATGTGCTCAGGTAAAATGAGCTAGAGTCGTCCATGGCAAAATATTGTTTGTAAGTGCTTGGGATAATAATCCTTGCTCACTTTGCAATGATTTGTTTTTAGAAGCATTAGGGCTGTAACATTATTGCAGCTTAAGGAGCTGTGTCTCAGCTGAAATGTATCATGTGCCAAACCCTTGATAAATGCAACATAATGTTTCTTTAGCCCACAGTGAAAGTGAAAGGAACTAAACGCAATTAAAGTACTTCGTATGTCATGTAGCCTTAGAGTTTTCCCGTGAACATGTCTCAACTGACATATAAAAATCTAAGCTGTGGTAACTTGATTACAAACCTGAACCTTTATGCTGTATACCTTTAGAATTAATTACCATGAATACAACTAGTGTTGTCTTTTTGGAGAAGGCAAATGCACATGTTTTTTCTTTTTTTTTTTTTTTTCTTCCCTTTTCATTTAATGGAACTTTCTCTAGTGAGTGTTAAAATGTTCTGTGCAGGGTGAGCTTTGTCAGGGGATAAATTTAAGTTTTTTTTAAAAAAAACTGACCCCAGCAACAAATAAAAGGCATTGCCTTGTTATTACTACAGAGACTATATAGACAAGTTATAGTTACTAGACTAGTTATAGACTACTGCTGGGAATGCTTTATTTATTTTTTCCTTTTCTAGTGCTTCTGCCAATATGTTTGTATTGTAAGGTTTGAAAGCAGAGCACACAGCTCAAAACCATCTTTCTATGTTAGAGTATTTCTTTTCATAAGCTGATAGTGGCACATGGCAAATGTGTAGAATTCTACTGGAAAGTGCTATCTATAGATTGTTCTGATGAATGCATTAAATCATTAAAAACTTAGTATTTTGAGAGTACTGCGAGATGGGTGTGTTAGTTCACCTGGACAGCTCTACAAAAGCAGTTCAGCAGCTAGAGCCAACTCATCTAATGAATGCACTTTGAGATTAGTCCTGTTTCCCAGAGTTGGTGCTACTTCGGACAGTAGTTGAAAGCAATCATCACTGTGTAACTGCAAGAATAATTCTTGTAGTTGGAAGTCCTGTCCCCTGATATGTTTGTCCATTTCTAACTTGCATCTCCGAAAGGAAAATATTAGTAGGTCATTGAAATCTTATTTGCAGTCTCAAGTCATATTCAAGTCATATTGTAATCTGCTTTTGGTTTCCTGAATTTCATTTATACCTCTGTTCATATATATCAGGTGTCTGTTCCATTTGTATGCGTTAACACTATACAACTAATTCAAAGGTAGCAATTGCATGAGTTTCCTTGACCCTTCCAATGTTCATTTGTGGTGACAAGTGTCTGATGTTGAGTATGTTGTAAAAACAGATCTTGCAATTAGAATTTTCTGTGTCTATGATACTGAAGTTACTGTTGTCTTGTGACATTTAAAAATCAGAGGTACTGCAGTGCTTTCTGTGAACTTTCATAAACCTGTAAATGCAATTTGCAAAGCTAAGATCTTTTCAGGGCAAAAAAATCATTGTAAAGCTAAAGCTGTAGCATGGCTTATATTCTTTCCACAAGCGTAGGAAGCAGTTGGTTGAGAAAAAAGAAGCAGACTTTTAATTTCGAACAGGTCCTTATGAAATGCGACAGTCATTTCCAAAATTTATACTTTGCGGAATCTTAGGTCCTTTTCCATGGGCATGCAAGCTCCATGAGAAAATCTCAGAGGAGCACTGCTCATTCCTGCTACAAAACAATCTCTTCTTAATCATCTTTCATGGATACTTGAGGTGTGGGCTGGGGGTACCTTCTACAGTTAAGACTTGTTTGGTGTGCACCACTACTACTTTGCTTATTGTAGTTTTACCTGTTGGTTTCCTTGATTTTAGGAGCTGTAGCACTGAAGAATCTTGAAATAAAAGAAAATGCACTGGTAAGTTAGTGAAAACAAAAATAAAACTGCTGCAAAAATTATTCTAGGACATCTTTTGGGTTGCTTTTTTTGGTTCTTGTTTTAGGATATGCAACCTTTTAAATGAAAACTTACTGTTCTGTTTTCCCTGCACTAGTGTGTGGGTTGTCTAATAAATTTGAGATTAAATTTAAAGATGAAAGTGTATACTGGCTTCATTTAGTATATTTTGCAAAAAAAACACAGCAATTTCATAAAAGAATATGTTTAGGTCAAAAAGAATACTGGAAGACCTTTTTTTTCTGTAGTTTATGAAGGTAGAATCTTACTTTTAGGAACGTGTTTAGCCTAGCATGGCTTAACAGTCTAAATCAGTAACCAATAATTGCACATTCCATTATATTCGATTTTTTTTTTTTTTTTTCTTCTCCAGAGATTGAGGGGTATATTTGTTATTAGAATTATCTTTGTCTTCTCTTCCTATTTGGGAACATTTCACAAGTTGCTGAAATGAGCTTAAATGTTCTATAACACTTTCTTTCAGAGTCAGCTGGATGTGCCATTTAAAGTTAAGGCAGGACATATTGGTAAGTTACATTTTGTAATATACCCATGCAGGCGTTACTATACATACTACTACTCTTCCTTGCAAGTATCTTTAGGAATCCTAAACAAGTAATTTTCTTAATTTTCTTGGCTTGCATGCTTTGTACACTCTGATTTTTTTTATTCTGAAAAAAAACCTGTTTGAAGAAGTTTCTTTGCTTAAGCTGAGACGTTAAAATATATTGGAATCTTGTCTAGTCATGTCAATATTAATGAAAAAAGAACTCAACATAGCAAAGATGAGCAATTGAGTAGTACTGGATCTCATCTGTTGTTTTAACAAGATTACACAACTGATTTTGCTTCACTCTTGCCTTTTTCTTTTCCTTTTTATGAAAGGTTTCTCATTGCAGGTTGACTCTCTTGTAAAAGTTAATGATTTCTTAAAGTGAACTAAATCAAGAGCCAATATGTTTCCCTTAAATCTCCCCTGGAAGTAAAAATTTTTTGTGGCTGACTTCATAGTTTGCTAAAATTGACACTTGTATGAAGAATGAGAGACACAGTAATGTCCGGATCCCCACGCTCACAGACATGCATGCAGTGTTTTAAGACTCTCTTCCACAGAAAAAGAAAGAAAAATATATATATTAAAAATTCTGGTTTTGGCAGTGTTTAGCTGACTGATTATGTATGAGCTGCCCATGCTTTTCTTGTTTATGAGGGTGCTGCAGTGGATTTGGAAGGAAGGAGAGATTGTTGTTAGGAAGAATGAATATAATTCAAGGAAGAAGTAAAGAGAGAAACTGCAGACTTGGTAGTTCTGCTCATGGAGAAAAGTTGCCGAATGTTCATTTGTGTGCTGTGTAAAACAGACAACCCAGTGGACACCTACCTCAGATGCACTGTTTTTTCTGTTCAATATAGCAATCGTTTAGAGCTTGTGTGTTTGATGTCAATTATCTTTCTAAAAATCTTTTTCCCAGTCAACTATTTAACTGTATAGCTCAATCCTTTTCTTTTGCGTTTGTAGGTCAACTTAACCTACAGATTCCATGGCAGAACCTTTATACTCAACCCGTTGAGGCAGTTCTTGATGGAGTTTATTTGCTTATTGTGCCCACAGCCAGTAAGTTAACAGAGGGAAAAAAGCGAATATGGATGGGTGGGATTTCAGAAGTCTCTGTAATTGGTTGATATTGCATTCATAAGCTTTATGACTCTTATCAAATCCAATTAGGTAATGGCGATGGGGTGTCCTTCAGCAGTTTAGATTTAGTCAGCTAATTTTTTGTTGTTATATAATTATTAACAAAATTTGTGAAGAATTGCTTTTGAAACAGCATCTTCCAAGAATGTGTAAAGTTTTTCATATTTTACCTTTTTACACTGTGCATTTAGGCATAAAATATGATGCTGAAAAAGAAGCCAAGCAACTCTTGGAAGCAAGGCAAAGGGAATTGCAAAGAATAGAGGAAGCAAAACAGAAAATAGCTGACCAAGGTAAGAGTGGGAAAAGCTAAGTGATGCTTTTTTTTTTTTAGTCCAGAAATATACTGAATTTGTCGTTTAGTGTTCTAGATTCTTGTTTTCCTCCTGATATTTAAACTAACCTATTAGTTACAGATTTTTCTTTTCCTATAGAAGGTTGTTATGTGTTTGCAGTGTGTCCTAATTAGTATTTGAGTTAGCTGTTAGCTAGAACATGTTGTGTGAAATAGTATTCATCTTTGGAAATCAGATGCTGTCTTGCATAGAATTTTGATTCTCTTGTATCAAGTGTGTAGGTGCCATCAATATTGCAGAATGTGCATCCTGAAAATAAAAAGTTTCAAAAATTGTTGTGATCTGATATAAATAAAGCTGTTGAAACATTATTTCTCTACGTGTGCCATATGTTACCTAACTTTTTCTTTCCTCGTATTCTGTAAAAAACAACAACAACAACAACAACAATTTAAATCTGTTTACAGTAGCAAAGAATTTTATGGTTACTCTTTTTAAAGATTCTGTGTAATTTATATTTTGATGGATGTTAAATCTCGTCATCTTAAATTGAACTTTTGGTACTTCTAAAAAAATATGTCTAGACAACTTTGAGTATCAGTGGCCATCTCATACTTTTGAATAACCTGCATCAGGTCATAGGCTGAAACCTTGTAGGCTGAGGATATAAATGTTACAGATTATACTGAAAGAGAACGCTTTTATGAAGTTAGAGTACAATGTAATAGAAAATCTAAATATGTCAAAAGAACTTAATGATGTTATTTTTTCCTCTAGTTTAGTTTTAAAAATACTTTAATGCAACCAGAATACTAAATTATTTTCTTTTAACTTAGATAAAGTAAAAGAAGAGAAACAGGACACTTTTGTAGAAAAACTAGTCACTCAGGTCATCAAAAATCTTCAGGTGAAAATTTCCAACATCCATGTTCGCTATGAAGATGATGTAAGTAATTTTGTATATCTTAAGATTAAGAGATGTGCACTGTAACATTAAATCAGGAACCTGTCTGATTTTTTTTTTCCCCTGTTACTTTCTATGGTGAGAGAATCCTAGTGAAGATTTGAAACTTCACGGTCTTAAACTAAAAAAATGAAAACTGATAAAAAGGCATGAAGATATTATAAACATATTGTTGGAACAAAGAGAATATAGTTGTCAGATCTTTCTTATATTTATGTATTTATTTATTGTTGGCTGTTTATTTACAAATTTAAATTTAGAGCATAAGGTAATCTTTTTTTTTTTGTATTTCCCTCTCTTTATTAGATCACAAATCGGAATAACCCCTTGTCATTTGGGATTTCACTTCAGAATCTAAGTTTGCAGGTAGTTTTATTTTTCATCTAAAAAGCATGTTCATGTCTACTGATAGGTTAATTTACGTTTTTCTGTCTGGTAACATACTGTCTAATGAAAGAATACCCATAATCATGAGATACACGTAATGGTAACTACTGGTTTATTAAATCCAGCATAAATATTGAGAGGTTGCCATTAAAGATAAAATGCTGGCCTTAAAACCAACCTTTGGGAGGAAATTTTTATTCTTCTGCCTGCTGCACTTTGTGGTTGCCAAGCATCAGACTTTGCTGGATTTGTGCTATTCATAATCTGTGAATATTTTATTGAAACTGCCATGAGGCCAAAGAAAGGAAGTTACTAATTGATCTTGGGGAGATTTAAATAAGTTAGTAAGAGGGTGACATGTTGTTTCAAACTGGAGTTCAGTTCTTTGATGTGCAAGCTCTAGTTTATGGTGCGATTAGTAGTTACCTTAGACTGTATACATTTATTCTGGAACAATACTCAGCCATACGCTGAGTTGCTCTGATTCAATAGCTCTTTCCACATAACTAGTGATTTTATAGAAAAGGTATTTAAGCAAATACTACTTTCTTGAATGAGGTAGTTGTCTTATGAATTCTTGTTCCTAGCGTGTTGAAGACATAGTGAAAGCTTTTTTCCAACCTCTTCCCCCAGACAATTTTGCATAATGAACAAGAATTTGGTATTCTTACTATGTCGCTGTTGAAGTACTTGTCTTGTTGACTTTGAAAATGTACGGTAACATATAGGGTTTCTGTTGGGCTTGAACTAAGCTGCTACTTCCAGAGTTGCAAAAGAGTTCCAGTCCCTTTCCATCTCTTTTGAAAGAGTTTAGTTATAAATAATATTGGTATAAAGGAAAACATTTTGCAATACTGGAATCTTTTGGTTCTTGTATGCAGCCTACCAGTCACTGCATGTATACATAAAGTCTTTTTCAGGTGAAGTAGCTTGATGAAGTTTCCACTTAAGCAAATAATGGTTTAATCATCTGAAATCAGAAGATGGTGCCCCATTAATTTCAGTGGGTTTTAATTATGATGACGGTTCTGTCTGTTCTACTTGTTTGTTTCAGAGATGGTAAAATATTGGTGTATTATAAATAGCAGAATAACTTTCATTAATTTTTATTTCAGACCTCAGATAAGGATTGGAATCCATGTTTACATGATGAAGCTGCCAAGTTGTTCTACAAGGTACAGTATAAACTGTATGCTAAAGAAACAACTATTACAATACAAGCTAGGTATGAATTTCAGTTCCTTCTACAGTAAGAAGATGCAACTGTATGGACTTAAAAAGATGTGCAGTCTGCAGGGAATATTCTGAATATTTTTATTCATACAGACTTTGTGAAATTCAAGTTCCATCTAAAATTTTTGGATATATCACCATGTATGTTCTGTTGTATTTTCAGCTTGTACAACTGGATAACTTTTTTGCTTACTGGAATGTGAAATCGGAGATGTTCTATCATGGTGGCTGTGATGAATCATTGGTAAGTAAAGAATGAGATAACTATTTTAGATTGTAAATCTATTTGTAGATGTAAATCATTTTAGAATGTGGAGCATTGACCATGCTTCATGTTCAGTTCTGCTTCCATTTATGTCAATGTCCTGGAGAAATGTCTTATTAGTAATGGCTTACTAGGAAAAATAGTAAAGTTAAGGTTTTTACGTGATGGAAGTACAACACCCATCTGAGGCACTTAAAAAAAAAAAATCCTATGCCAATTACAAAACTATACAATAGATGATCATTTTACTGTTCAGTGATTTTGGTAGCTAAAACAGTAGTTCTCTAATAAATCAATTTTATTGTGTTTGAACATACATGACTCTTCTGAATTGTACTGTGTTGCAAAGGGATTATCTGAAACCCATACTAAAATGTCAACCTTTTGTATTTTAAAAGTTTATCATGAAACAGAAATGCAACTTTTTTTTTTTTTTTTAACTCCTTTGCATATGTAGATCAACTTGAAACAGGGAGTTGCCTCCCGCAATGTGATTCCAGAGGGTTATGATTTCGGTAAGTGTTATTATTTTATTTGGATCTGTAATATACGTGTATATTTTAGTTTTAGTTTTTAATACCTCTCAGAGGTTGCTACTTTGGCTGTTATTCAAAAATCTTAGTAAGGGGCACCTTGCGGTTCTTTCATAGGAATAACTGTCTCTGACACTGAGTACTGTACCATATCTGTACACTTAAACAGGCTTTGATTAAAGTCTTGAATCATGTATTTTTCTAATGTAGCTTCATAAATCCTCATTGTTCACGTCCATTGATAATTCTTTATTCTAAGAAGTTTAGTAATAATCTGTGCATCATAAATTATGTGAGTCGGGGTGGTTCAAATAGTAGGTTGATGGTTTTGAGGTCACTTCCGGTAAGGGAAGTGTATCTATTTTTGTTAGAGGTGGAAACAGTAGCCACAAAACTCTGAAACATCAATTTTTGTTTCTTTTTTTTTTTTTACCGCTGCCCTATTACAAGTTGCACTGCTTTGAGTGTTGCTTACCTTTGTCTGAAAATCTCATTGGCTCCACTCAAAACGTGGTAATTGTTTACTTTTCATTGTACAGAAGAATACATGGGTTTTATTTCTCATTTGCTTATTTAGTAAGTGTTTAAAAGGCAGAATGGCTTTTGAGTTGGCCTGCTGTAAAGAAAGTCTGTAGTTCACTGTAAGCAGGGTTAAAAAGAGCAACATTAGTTTTTATGGATTTTTCTTCCTGCCTTTGCCTGAAGGAGGAAGCTTTTTGTGTTTGTCGCTATTCAACTTCTAGGGTACTATTTAGTAATTTTTTCTGATTGCTAATCTATCTTTTTCAGTTGCTAGTTTTGACTCTCTTTACAAGAAAATAAATGTAGACATCATCTGTTGTCTAAGTCCTTACATAGAAGTTCAAAATGGTTGAATGCAAAATTCCAGGATTCAGGATTTAAGCTGTTAAAATTCAGACACATCAGACACACAGATAGTTTAAGAATTACATCATGCCAGTGTTCTGTGGTAAATTAAAATTATGGCAGTTGCAGAACTGTTGCGATGTCTCAAGACTGAGACATTGATAGGAAGGTAGTATGGGAAAAGTCTGCTTTTGTCACTTGAACTCTAAACACAAGTATAATACTAACACATAAGAAGGAAGAAAAATGAAATGTAAGAAGCTGTATACAGAGAGAGAAAATGAATAGAAATGCTACCATGTAAACATCACAAGGAATAATGAGCTTAAAGTAAAACAAAGTTAAGTACGTGTAAACATTGCTTTATCTTGAAAAAAATGCCCGTTTTCCGCATGTATGAACCTGTCAGTGAATTTAGAATTTTTGTTACATGGATGGTGTATCAGTATTTCAGTTGAAGTAAAAGGAATTTTGTTTGATAAAAATATGCCTTACATGAATTCAAATAATATACTAATTCTTATTGTTGGATCACTTTCCTGAAACAGATGGAAAAAGACATGGTTTCTGAAGGCTGTATTGAATGCCTGCTATAGCCAAACTGAAGAACAACATTTCTGTTCTGAATTTTTTTCCAATGTGACATGCTTCACTTAACTTTTCATCTGTGTTGATTTTTTTCCGTGATTACTTAGGCTTTGATTTAGGAATATGTAGTGTTTGTTTTTACCCACTAGTGTGAGTATAACTTATCAAACAGTTTAAAGCATCAATAACATTAAAAAAAAGAAAGAAAAGGAAAAAAAGGTTGTTTTCTTGTTTCCTTTTAATGTGTTAAATTTTTGGCAAGTCTGCATTAAAGTATAGTCTTGAAACATGGAACCAAAATTTCCTGATGGTTATTAATACAAACTTACATTGCTTAAGCAACGAGTAGCCTTTTCATTTTTGGAAATGAGTATTCTCAAGTAAAATGTAAGGCACAATCCTTATGGAATAAGATGTGTTATAGGGAAATAAATGCTATGTTGAAGACTGTCTTGTGCTATAAATTGCATATATCGTAGAATAAAATATTTTGCAAATATAAATTGTTAATTGAAACATCTGCCATGTATTACTGCATAAGCAAATTTTGTGGAAATGTTCCACTAGCCGTATCACCAGTATAAAACTAGAAAGCTGAGTATAGATTATACTGTATTTTAACATGTGTTGATCAAGTCTTCTAGTTTTGAAGTCTAGCATTTTTAAATGAATGACCTTGTGTAGCTTGAGCTGATAAGTATCATTTATGGCAGTTGTAAATAATTTATTTGCCCCCCCCCTTTTTAAATCAACTTCTGTTTTTCAGTATTCCGCCCGATTTCAGCTAACGCCAAACTCCTTATGAATCCTCGATCTGATGTTGATTTCTCATCTCCAAAAATGGATTTAAATGTAACTGTAAAGGACATAGCTGTTGAATTCAATAAGCCACAGGTATAAATTATTTTTTTGAAATTATATGTAGTGGTAAAAAGGTTTGTTTGTAAACGTAATAGGAAAAAGTCTGAAATTTTATAATAAATGTACAGAATTGATTCTCTTAGTGTTGTTTTTTCTTTGTAACTTTGTTACAAAGTTTTTGCTTTTGTTACAAATTGATGCTTTTCTTTGTTACTCTGTCTTTAAAGAAAGAGAAATGGTTTGCATTGTTCGCAGAAAAACAGTAACACGCAGGTTGGATTTTTTTTTGTTTTCCTAGTACTTCAGCGTTATGGAGCTTCTTGAGTCTATTGATATGATGACTCGAAATCTGCCGTATAGGAAGTACAGACCTGATGTTCCATTGCACAACAATGCCAAGATGTGGTAGGCCTCCTCAGACTTTGAAAACAATTTGTCAGTTGTTCATTTGAAATAGCTATCCAGGGATTATTTCTTAGTTTCAGGAGGAAGTGACTTCTCCTTAAATAAGTCCTCTGTTTTGTTTTAATTTTCCTTAAGCTGGTAGTATTCAAAACAAAACAAAACTCCCACTGCTGACATCCTCAAACCAAAGATGAGGATAGAATATTTGAAAGTGTGTATCTGCTGTCTTAAAGATAGTTATCAGAAAATTAAATCTGATAGTATTTTAATATCCTAATTTTGTTTTGATGAAGGAGACGCCATTGTGTGTTAGGTACTATTACAAGAACACAGCTATACAGATGACAAAGAGTTTTCATTTCTTTTCAGAAGTTGCCTTATGAAATTGTTTTGATAGTGTGTGTGGGTGCACATGCGTGCATGTATATTTATATATTGTTGGGTACTTTTTCTACAAAGTTACTTACTAAGTTTAGGAAATAACATCCTGTCAACTTTGGGTGGAAAAAATTAAAATCCATAGGTTCTTCTGTTGAACAGAAATGTGGTATTAAACAAGGGATTTCACTCTTTCACAACTTGGAGTTGTGTTAAATGAGAGTCTACATAGCTCTAGGTGTCTTTTCAATAAACCAACAGAAGTGTAAACTATACTTAATTTGTATGTGCTTTTAGGTGGAAATACGTTATTTATGGCATCCTTGAAGTAAATGTTCAACCTAAGCTCCAAATGTGGTCATGGGAACATATTTGGCACCATAGGAAACAAGTGAAGAACTACAAGGAAATGTATAAAACAAAGATAACATCAAAAAAACCTAATGAAGAAATCTTAAAATTGTTGGAGGTTAGCCACTTTCTGTTAAAGGCTTAAATGTTGTTCATTTTGGTATTTTCTTAAACATAACTGTTTACATGTTCACAAGTCAGTACTAATTTACAGTAAAACTTTTCAGTGGCCTGACTTGCAACTTCATCAGTACCTTTCTCTGTGAACAATATTAGTAAACGTATTAGATGAACATATTAGATAACTTTTTAAATTAATACAATGAAGAAAAACATAAATAGGTGCGCTTTTCCAGGTTTATTTTAAGCTTTGAACTTGAACACGTTACTTGGGTTGTATTGAAAGACTAGTTTACTGTCATTTCCTGTAAGACTGTGAGCCGTGAAATCTAACCAAATGAAATTGTCAAAAATAATTTCTCACTTCTTTTCTAGGAATTTGAAAAGGCCTTGGATATTTTTAACATCACTCTAGCAAGGCAACAAGCAGAAGTTGAGGTAAAATTTCATTATTTAAGTGAGTCCAAGAACATCCACAGCTTGAGCTTGTGGACATTTTAAGCAAATGCATTTTAGTTCTGGTGTTTCACAGAATCACAGAATATCCCGAGTTGGAAGGGACCCATAAGGATCATCGAGTCCAACTCCTGGCACTGCACAGGTCTACCCAAAATTTTAGACCATGTGACTAAGTGCACAGTCCAAATGCCTCTTAAATTCAGACAGGCTTGGTGCAGTGACCACTTCACTGGGGAGCCTGTTCCAGTGTGCAACCACCCTCTCAGTGAAGAACCTCTTCCTAATGTCCAACCTAAACCTCCCCTGCCTCAGCTTGACACCATTGCCGCGGGTTCTATCACTGGTGATTAAGGAGAATAGGTCGGCGCCTGGCCCTCCACTCCCCCTCGCAAGCCTGGCCCTCCACTCCCCCTCGCAAGGAAGCTATAGACTGCGATGAGGTCTCCCCTCAGCCTCCTCTTCTCCAGGCTGAACAGGCCAAGTGACCTCAGCGGCTCCTCATACGTCTTCCCCTCTAGGCCCTTCACCATCTTCGTCGCCCTCCTCTGGACACTCTCCAGCAGTTTTACATCCTTATTTCAATTGTTTCAATTATGCTTCATACAGTCTTTTATTTTCCTTGTGTTTCATATTTGTTATTATAATGCATAGTTAGTTTCAGCCTGCAATTAAGCAAAATTAAATAGCTTCATATACTGTTTCTTTAGAATAACGGATTGGGGGTGAATTTCTTCCCACTTTTGGCAAGGAAGATCTACTGCAAAAATGTGGTCAAGGGATAATAGAGCAAGTCAAGCGGGAAGCAATTATGTCCATAGCTTAACAGTTTTCAGTCTTCTTTTTTTTTTTTTTTACCCGAACAGCCTAGACTTCATTAGTTTATTCCTTTCCTTTCTAATACCTTGTTAATGTGATCTGAACACCTGCATATCTAGTATGGTCACATTTTGTTACTATTTGTAAATGTTATTCCAAATATAGCTAATACAGAATCAATTTAAATAGATGATCACAATGAAGCAAGGTAATTTGGTTTTAGAAGTAGTTACACCTAATTTGTTAGCATTGTTTTTCCTATGTTAGTATGCTCCATAGTTCTCAACATGGTGTCTGAGCATCATTCGAGGAGAATAAAAAGTTTAGAATCAAAGATGATGTGTTGATAGTAAAGCTTCATGAACTGCAATCATTTGTTACCATAGTGCCTGAAAGAGACACCTGAAATTGTTGTTTTTCATATTATACTAACGATACTTAACATACTAATGATACATAACATGCTAATGATACTTTTCATATCATTCATATCATAAGTATGATATGAGTGCAGTTGCACAGTGATAGATATGGTATTTCTAAAAACTCTATAAACAGCAATCTGTAAAAGTGTTTTTTCGTTGTTTGTATCTAAATCCATGTGTAAGTGATTGTCTAATCATTTTTAAGCTTTTCACAGAACTGGAAGACAAGTTCATGTCCCTCCTCTTCAGTTGTTTGGCTGAACTGGAGTGCTTTTCATCAGGAGTTTTTTTTTGTTTTTAGTTCTCATTTAATTTTGGCTTGTTTTTATCTTGTATGGTGTAGTTTCATTTGGTTTTCTCTCTTTCCTCCTGCTTCTGGTGAGGTGAGTGAGATCCCGAAGAATTACCAGTCTTTGTCCCTGTTTTTTTCTCATGACTTAATTTTATTCTTATTTTCTCAAGTGTGACTGGGCTGCATACAAGAGGTCATGTCATACTGCATTCCTGTAATGATCACATTCCACTCTTGAGTTTTAAGATAGGTTTCTCTAGTGCTTAGAAGAAGGTTGCAAGCAAGTGAATTTTTATTTCTTTGGGCCTTAAGCTCTGTATTTGAATAGTGTTAGTTAGGGAAGCACCTTGAAAGATAAAATAGAATAGACTAGTTCAGCTGGAAAGGACCTTCAAAGATCATGCAGTCCAACTACAATAACCTAGTCCAACTGCTAGCTAACTCTCTGAAATAATTTCCAAGTAATGAATATCACATTACAGTGATTCTGAACTGTTCTATCTCTGTTGATCTGTCAGAAGCCACCTGCCTTATTGGTATCAAGTGATACCTCTCAAAATGGTCTCAAAAGAAGCAAGTCTATTAGTTGCTTAGTATCCTGACAGCTAACTTTAAGTCCACTAAGAATTTAAAGGAATACCCTCTACATGTAGGCTGAGTAAAACCAGATAAATGACCTATTGATTGTTAAGCTTTTTTGTTTTTTAAAAACACACCTTAGAGTTGAATTTCAAGGGGTTAGTTTTCTCCAGACCTTGAAATCAAGCTCTCCAGAGCTCACATTTGTGAACCCAGTGCCATCTGATCTTCTGGGAACTTTATAGGAAGAGCTTGCTATTCCAAACCTTAAGCTGCTTTTTAACCTTTATCACTAGTGCCCTCAGTACCAAAAACCAGCTTCAGTGAGCCAAAGATCAAGTCCCTGTATCAGATAGCTTAAGAAATTCTTTATGCTTTCAATTTGGAGAAAACTTTATAGATGATTCACTTAAATCAGAATAGAGGCTTATAGCCTTGGTTCTCCCTTTCTTTTAATCAGAAAAGTTTACCTTGCTGATAATCCTTCCACAGACTGTGCCTGTGTTCATTTGTAGCCCACTGTAAATGAGGCAGGGGGAAAGCCCAACAAGATTTCTTCATACAGGGTGAACTTCCCATCATGCAAAAATATTTTCTATATCCTTGCACAAGTACAGTTTCCCTCCCCTCTGTCTGTATGCTTTCCTACCTTGGGCTGTGATGCCAGCTGCAGCCTCAGATATGTCAAGAATATGGCTTTATGCATCATTTCTTGTTTATGGCAGTTGTCCTTGAATGCCTACTCCTTTGTGTCCTAGAAAACCTGTAATTACGGAGGTTTAACAGTGTTTCTTTCCTTCCTTCCTTCCTTCCTTGCTTCCTTCCTTTCTTCCTTTTCTTTGCTTCCTTCCTTCTTTCCTTCCTTCCTTTTCTTTGATTGCTTTCTTTCCTTTCCTTTTTAAAGCTTTGTTCATTCTTTCCTTGGATCATCTGTTTTCTAACAACTGTGTGATAACTTGGTATCCTTTTTAAAAAGAACATTGAATGATGTTCTGCAAAGTTTTTGAAGCCTTGTGTTCTTTAGCTGACATTCTGCATCATTTGTCTGAAGTGAATCAATAGTGTCAGTTCAGAAGCCTTTATGTTTCTGTGGTGAGACCTGCTCTCAATTGGCCTTTCGGTGGATAGATGTGGCAAGTCCCTAGAAGAAAGTTCTGATTTATTGCCAGCTGTTTTCCCTACTTACCATATGTGTCAGAGACATCTTGAGTTTTTTGAACACTGAGAAGGAATCCCTATCTTACTGACTTTAGGTATCACATTCACTAGAGCATCAAGGTTTATCTGCAAGAGTTTATGTCTTCTGTGATTATATTAGTTATGAAAATACTTTATGTGATCTGCTATGGTTTTGAGAGCTCCTCTATCTCTTACATTGCTTGCTGTGTGTTTCCCATCCCTTATGCCAAACTTTCGGTGGTCAGGTCTTGATGTAGGTTGCACTTTCTCTGAGGACCCGGTACTGAAGTCATCAGGCAGGATGTCTCCTAGCTGTTGAAATAAAGAAAGTAGGAGAAGGCAGGGCTTCCTTACTGTTGTAGATACGTGTATCAGAACCAGAAATGGTTTCCTATAGTCTTCATAGTAAATATTTTGTTACTGAAGTAATGATTTTTTTTTTTTTATTGCTTTGGACATCCACTTTGAAATGAAAAATACAGGGATCGTTGAAAACTTGGGCTGTGCTAGTTATTTAGTAGCTCACGTGTATTTTTTGATGACTCTTTTTAAAGGCATTGTTGTAATGCAGAGAACTACATAAAGTTGTGGAGTGTTGTGTGTGTGTGTGTGTGTGTGTGTGTGTGTGCGTGTGTGTGGGAGTGAGAGCTAGAGAGAAAATCTGCTATGTAAGAAACATTGTCTTAAAATCATTTAACTTTTGCTTGCTCTTTTTGTTGATTAAGGGGCTTGATTTTATCCAAGTGATGAGAAAGAAGCATGAAGAAAATTACTTGTGTGTATTTGTTAATTTCAGGCAACTAAGGCTGGATTAAAAATCTACAGGCCAGGAGTAAAACAAGATGATGAAAATTCTGGTGGCTGGTTTAGCTGGATATGGGGCTGGTCAGGTGAAAAAAAGGATGAACAAAAACAAGAAGTAAAGGGTTCAAGTATGTTCATTTATTGTTGTTTTTTCCTATTATTGAAAATTATCTATTAGAATAAGAAGTCCTTAAAAACAGAGTTTCAGTTGTTTTTTTTTTTTTGTAACATTTGGGCTATAGGGTGTTTGGCGTTTACATTTTCTCTTAACCCTTTTCATTTTTTCTAATGAAGTTGTTGATTGCATGTTATAGAGGTATCTTACACTTCTTTCCATAGCTCTTTCTGAATTGTCTTTGATTTGTGCTTTCTCCTTTCCCAGTTCTAGCAATAGTTTGCATAATGTACTGTGTTTGGGGGTTTGACGAAAGTGCTAGAAAACAGTAACATTTAATGGAATATAAGCAATTTTATTTCCATTATTTTTGTAATTTGGCTGTTTCATGCAGTGTATTAGAGTATGATTCGTTTACGTACAGGGCATCTAGTAAATGTTCTGGAGCAGAGAAGGTAAACCAAAAAAGGTGTTTCCTTTGTTAGCAAGCTAGGAAATAAAATAGTTCAGAATAAATGCATAACCACATTTTAAAGCACAATTTAGGGAATTTAAGGCTTTGCTTTAAACCTAGTTTTTTTGCCTTTACTGATTCGGGGCATTGTTGGCAGTATCTACCATAAGCTACAGAGCTACCAAGTACTTGAAAACATATAACAGTATTTGCATTTTCAGATACCTATATTGTGTTTAACCTATTGCAATGTGACAGGTCTTGAAGAGCTGATGACATGTGAAGAGAAAGCTAAACTTTATGCAGCAATTGGATATAGTGAAACAGCTGTGGATCCAACGCTTCCAAAATCAGTAAGTCATAAATAACTATGATGTTAAACAATTGGTAGTTTTTTACTAGAAGCCAAAATCTAAAGATGATAGGTTATCACTTTTAAAATTACTAGAAACTCTGTATCTGTATTTGAGTAATGTACTGACACTTTTAAATTAAGTTACTACCTGCTTCCTTTGAACAGAACAGTAGTTTCTGGAGAGTGGTTATAGAGCTTACTTTGAGTATTCTAGAAAAGCTCAGAAAGAAATCTTGCCCCAATAAGTTAGAGTAAAATCATGTAAGTAGTATATTGTTGTTTAAATTATGAAATATTTCATTTATTCTCTTACAATATTCAGAAACTCTTAAATAAAATAGATTAACTGCTTTGCTGGACTCTTAAATGTAAGTGATAGTAATGGAGTAGATGAGTAGATAAGGAAAGAAACAACTGGACTAGTTGAATAGATAAGGAAAGAGATGATTGAAGGACTCTAATGGGGAAGAGGAATGTCTTCGAACCATTCAGAAATAGTCTGATAAGTCATCTTTATGTGAGATACCGTGCACAGTACAATGGACTGCCTTCCAGCTCTGTCAAAAGCCCTTTTTCTCAAAATGTGATACAGAGACATCTACATCAAAGACATATGTTTGCAAGCATAGTCTACCCTGCCTCTTCATAATAACTATCTGGGAATCACTTTTACATCATCCATAGTGCAAGCTATTTGTAGCACTAGAAAAATAGTATCAAACTATTACATGTGATTTTTATTTCTTCATAAACTATATCGAAATGTATATGCATGTTTTATAAATCACTGTAATTTTTTTCTTGCTTATTTAGTATGAAGCCATGAAGTTGTCTGTGCAGTTAGTAAGCACTTATATATCAATAAGAGAAAACAAGCAAACCCCTGAGCTGGTAAAATTTGCATTAAATGGCTTGGAAACAGTATTCGCACAACGACCAGGCGCACAAGCAATAAGGTGAGCTTTCTCTATCAAACTGTTCTTGTACAATGTTGATGATGGCTAACAGACATTTTAAGACTCTGTAATGATGTTTAACTTTCATTTTTCACTTTCATTTGTTGTGCAGTTTGGGAGCAGAATCATCATGCAACCAATGGACAAAGTGAATAGATATTGTTTCCACAATTAAGTTCTCCATCTTCAGACTTTTTTTGTGCCAATACAGATTTTTTCTGTTTAACCAGTTGATTGTTGTTATATACAAACAATCCCATTACTAACTTGTTTTTTTTTTTCTTTTTTTTTTTTGCCTTGAGAAATATCTTGGTTATTCGTTCTGAAACTTAATCTGAACAAAGTGATCTCATAACTGCTTGTGTGAAGGCATCCTGCTTTAGTAATTTGATCTCCTTCTATGACAAGGTCACCCTCTTGGTGGATGAAGGGAACGCAGTGGACATAATCTTTCTGGATTTTAGTAAGGCCTTTCATACAGTCTGTCAGCATTTTTCTGGACAGATTGTCCAACTGTGATGTAAACAGGTTCATGCTATGCTGGGTGATGAACTGGCTTGATGGTAGAGCTCAAGGGGTTGCAGAGAATGCAGCTACATCTGGCTGGTGGCTGGTCACCAGTGGTGTTCCACAGGCCTCAATTCTAGGGCCACTTCTGTTCAACATTTTTGCCAATGATCTAGATGCAGGATTGGAGTGCATCCTTAGCAAATTTGCTGGTGATACTGAATTGGGAGGTGCTGTTGATCCACAGGAGGAGCAAGAGGCCTTGCAGAGGCCTATCTAAATAGACTGAAGCACTGCACGATTAGCAATGGCATGAAGTTCAACAAAGGAAAATGCTGGGTGCTGCACCTGGGATGCAGTAATGCCAATCAGAAATGCAGACTGGGAGACAAGTGGCTGGAGAGCAGCTCAGCAGAAAGGGATCAACAGCAGGCTCAAAATGAGTCAGCAGTGTGTCCTGGCAGCCAATAGGCCAAACTGCATTTTAGGATGCATTAAACACAGTACAGCCAGCTGGTCAAAAGAGGTGATTCTCCCACTATATATAGCATTGGTGCAGCCTCACCTTGAGTATTGTGTGCGGTTCTGGGCTCCACAATATAAAAAGGATGTTAAGGTCCTTGAAGGCATCAGAGAAGGGCAACAAAGGTGGTAAAAGGCCTGGAAGGCATGTCCTGTGAGGAGAGGCTGAGAACACTTGGGTTGCCTAGTTTGGAGAAAACAAGGCCAAGAGGCGACCTCATTGCTCTCTGCAACTTCCTGAGGAGGGGAAGCACAGAGGGAGGTGCCGGTCTCTGCTCCCTGGTAACCCGTGACAGGACGCGTGGGAATGGCACAGAGCTGCGCCAGGGGAGGTTCAGACTGGAAGTTAGGAAAAATTTCTTTACTGTGAGGGTGGTCAAACACTGGAAGAGGCTTCCTGGAGAGGTGGTTGATGCCCCATGCCTGTCAGTGTTCAAAGGGCATTTGGACAATGCTGTCATTTAACATGCCTAAATTTATGGTTAGCCCTGAAGAGGTCAGGCAGCTGGACTAGGTGATCTCTGAAGGTCCCTTTCAGCTGAACTATTCTATTCTAATGTGACTGGAAAGTTCTTGGATTTTTAGTTCAATTTTTAGATTTGCAGAAGAAAGCTCTAACTGATCATTTTGACGTGTTTTCCTGCTCTCACAGTAGAGGACAAAAAGCAGAGACATGTGAAATATTTGATTTTCATTTCAAATATAATGACTTAAATTCTGGGGAAGATAGCCTTCCTGTTTTAAACTTTGTCCCTTTCGCTTTGGGGCATATTAGTATGACTAGGTACGTCACTAAAACACTGTTGATTTTGCAGAGTTTTATGAATAATTTTTGTCTGACATTTTGCTTGCAGCTTTTCTGTTTGGTCTCCTGAGCATCTAAATGGCCATAATAATCTTGAGGAAAAAGGGAGAAAATGTTAAATTTGTACAGGGAAACATGTTTTTTTTTGAGAGTTGAGAAATAAAGATCTTCAACTGAGAGCTGTTGAAGAAGTCAACAGGGTGACTGGAAAAAAATATCCAAGACCTAAAAAATATTTCTCCAGATGATCCATGAGTAATGAGACTATTCATCTTGTGCACCTCTTGCAGATTTTCTTTTACTTTTCTACACTCTTAACACTCTTCCCTCTTTGCTATATCTCTGTTTCCTAGTATAAACACTGCCATCTAATTTTTGAACTCATTCTACAGAATTTCCATTTGCATCTCTCTTCCCTACCCTGACACCTCTTCTCATGAAAAATATGAGGTGAATAATTTGGATTCCTGTTCTTATTTACTTTACTCAAGGATGGATAATAGACACAAAAGATAATGAAATGAAGATCAGGTAACACAAAGATATGTGTTATAAGATATGCTTATATCCTTAGAAGAGGTATTTATATTTGAGGATGGGTAGAGGTGTGTATGTTTTTTTTCAGCTCCTTATACTCTTGTCATCTAATTGCACCTTTACAGATACAGATTTCTTTACATCCAAACATGCTGCTTATCTTTTTTTTTTTTTTNTTTTTTTTTTTTTTTTTTTTTCCAGATTTGAAGCAGTAATAGCCTCAGTTGAAGTTACAGGCACACCCCGAGAAAACTGTACACCCTGTCTACTATCTTCTCGAACAGCCTCTTTGGACGATAATACCTCACTCTTAAGCATAACATTTGAGACTAATCCTTTGGATGAGAAGGCAGATCAGAGGCTTAGAATAGAATCACAGCCACTGCAAATAATATACGATGCAGTAAGTAAATACTTGAATAAACTATGTATCTTGAAATATCTCACATAATAGTAAATTTGTCATTTATTATTGTTGCTTTATTTTAACAGTGGACAATAAATAGCTTAGTGGATTTCTTCAGGCCTCCAAAAGATGTACATTTAGAGCAATTGACATCTGCAACTCTGATGAAGCTTGAAGAATTTCGTGAAAAAACATCAACAGGCAAGTGCTGCATGCTATTCTGATAGAACACTGACAAATTTTAGAGTCCACAAGTATGAAAATTTTACATATCTTTCCATATGGAGATGCATCCACCCAAATCATATGTTTCTAACAAAACACCTAAATAGGTCTGTGTTGGGTTTATGTGGCAAGGGTTTGGTAGCAGGGGGGCTGCACGGGTGACACCTCTGTGAGCAGAGCCCAGCAGCTGCCCCATGTCAGACCAGAGCCAGCTCCAGCCGGCTCCAAAAGGGACCCGCCGCTGGCCAGAGCC
>VXAA01000909.1:267035-298456 GCA_013399115.1 Anseranas semipalmata
GGACCCATATGGGAGCAGTTCTGGAAGAGCTGCAGCCTGTGGGCAGCCCCCGCAGGATCAGCTCGGGAAGGACGGCATTCTGTGGGAGGGACCCCACGTGGAGCAGGGGCAGAGAGTGACCGTGAAGGAGCAGCGGAGACGCAGCATTAGGGACTGACCGCAGCCCCCATTCTCCGTTCCCCTGTGCCGCTCGGGGGGAGGAGGTAGGAGAGGGTGGGTTGGGGAAGGTGTTTGTAGTTTGCTTTGTAGTTTCTCACTGCTCTAGTCTGCTAGTGATAGGCAATAAATTATATTAATCTCCCTACGCTGAGTCTGTTTTGCTCTTGATGGTAATTGTTGAGTGATCTCCCTGTCCTTATCTCATCCCTTGAGCCCTTTCTGTTGTATTTTCTCCCCCTTCTCCTTTGAGGAGGGGGAGTGAGAGAGTGGTTGTGTGGGTGTTCAGCTGCCCAGCAGGGTAAAACCACCACAAGGTTGAGTTCTTTGATCTCACTAAAAAGCATTTGTTCTACGGATTGGACAGTTCTATGTCTCTATCTTTTTCGACTTTCTTTGTAGAATATGCTCCACATCCTGAGATAGTATTTCAATATTTACACTGTTGAATTCCATGCAGAGGTAAAACAGTTTATTACTTCCAGGTTTTCTGTTTTGTTCATCTGGGTATCTAAATAGCCTTAATTCTTTCATACTCCTGCTGATACTGAGATATTGGTCCTCTGGTGAAACTCCTAAATGCTTTTCAGAATTGTTGTGTTTCAGCACACTTTCTTTATTTCTAGATGAATGTTGATTTTGATCTGCATCGACTCAAATTAAGTCATATAAACTATGTCTGTCTTTCAGTTACTCAGCATTACCCTAGTTTTAATGTCATCTTAACTTTTTTATCTCTGGAGGTCTTATATTTCAACATGTGGATGCAAATGGCAAACACTTTTGAGACTAACACTGAAATATGTGGAATTACCTTGTTTGTGAGGGTATCTGAGGCTCTGTAGATCAGAGGCATGTCTGGCTCAGTGTCCTATCTCTGATTGTTGGTGGGAGAGGGTGCTAAGGGGAGCTTTCACGTACAGATTCTTTTAAAAAAAGAAAAAAAATCAGTGCATGATTTTTACCTCATTTAAATATGTAATATATTAATATTTAAATTGTACCTTTTAAAATATGAATGGTCTGTGATTATAGGTTAAAGAAATCACAGGAAACTCGAGCACAGTGTATTGCTTTTATCAGTCTGGTATCCAGAATGATATTGGGCATCAATTATATTTCTATTCATTAGTTCTTCTTTGACTGAACTGTGTGTGAGCTTTTATACTGTTTAATTAAGGAGTGATGTCAGAATAACCAGTCTATAGTTAGGTGGATCATCTTGTTCATCTTTCCTATCAGAAACTTCTCCAGCAGTACTGAATATATTGATATCACAGGTCATTCCTGAGATTATCTTGATAAAAATTGGCATAGATGCAATATGCCTGGCTCTCTACTCATTACCATTGAACACTCTGATTCTGATCATGATTCATTTCTTTGTGGAAATAAGAAATCCTGCTATGCTTCTGTTACAACTTAGACATAGCGTAACTTCAGAGGTATATCCCTACCAATGACTCCTACCTTTGCAAGAATACTGAGTTGCCCATAGTAATCCAAAAGCTTGTTCAACTCACGAATGAAAAGCCTGATTTCTAAAAATAAGCTGTGCATTGTTTGTAAAATCTAGACTCAGATTCAGGGAAAGAAGGTTGATCTGCAGAATACTGTGCTGCGAGGGACTGTGCTAATCTCAGAGGCAGAATTTACAAAATGGAATCATACCATTGATATGTTCAGACTTGCGGTCCTTCTCAAGAAAGAATTCTTAACATGTGCCTTTCAAGCAGTAAAAGCTGGAAAATACTGGGGACCTGTGAACTGTAGAAGTGAAGAACTCTACCCCAAAATAGTAATAATTTTCAGTACCTGAAGACATTTCAAAAGTCTGGTTTCCCAGAGTTCAGTTTGTGGACTCAGTTAACTAAGTTCTTTTCTCAAAGGAAAGAAGAAAGGCTTTTCTGGAACCTTCAATATCTCTCAAATATGGTTAGGCACTGAAAACTGAAAAAATCTTAATCTTTTTATTGATCCCATTTACTTTATCTTGGAAATTCTGGAATGTGGTTGTCATCCAGTTCTTCATTGACTAATCTATTTGTCCTATGGTAGGACAACCATTGATAACACTGGAATGGTTTTAACTGCTGCCTTCCTGAATATCATGTTTTGCACAATCACTTCATGTTTTGAAATCTAACCTGTTTACACTTTGCCTCTGCTCCTTACCAGTATGGGTGTTCTGCAATGTCTTGTCATCTTTATCGTTTGTTCTCTAGTTCTGTGATCAACTCCTTGCATCTGGTAACCCATTTAGTGGGTTGTGACTGCATCCTAAGGCAGTTTTCAGTGCAAACTTGAAGCAAGACCATTCATTCTACTTCAGATGAGGGAAAAATAAAAAAGAGAATTTGATCTCAGATGTTCTAACAGTCTGAAGTTCCCAACCGATTGAATGATTTTTGAACAGAAATTTTGCAAGACTTTGTACTTGCCTATCTTTAGGTTGGAGATGCTTGTCAGCAGAATTAGTGTAAACTTCAGTATCTCAGTAGTAACAACACTGGCAGTTTGACCAATGCAGTTGGACCCTCCCAATAAGACCTTCTGGAGCAATTTAATTTCAGAATCTACAGAGCACAATGGGTTATCTCAGCAATTGTCAAGTAGCAGTACGTTTTCCAGTTCTCGTTTCATCTCTGCTAAGTATGAAGTTTTTTTTTGGAATTGCCTATGTTGTATTGCTGTTTCTACTTGTGCATTAGCATTGTTCAATATCACCGTGTCAACTACTTGGTGCATCTTTAAAGATTTCCTGTAATTGTTGGCTCAGAAGAAATTTGAAAAGCATCTGTACCTATAATTAAACTTGATAATTAGATGGCAGGAGCAGTTTGGGAGATGAAGGGAGACTAAAAAACTTTCTTCATGCAGAAAGAAGTGGTTTGCTGAAAAGGATGATTAACTGTGCAGAGTACAAATAGGTAGGATGTGTATGCACTCTGTGCTTGCAGAAGTGTAGATCTACTCTTCGCATTCATTAGTTTCAACTCCAGATGCTAGTGGTCTTGCTGAGAAAGAACTAGTTATCTAGTGTTCACAGCTCCATTAAAGTTAGACTGGAATTTCTTTCATGGCTTCTTTTAATTCCATGGTTTTTGTATGGATTAATTCACTTATATTTACTAACTATATTATTTTTCAGGTTTGTTGTATGTTATTGAAACCCAGAAAGTTCTTGACCTCAAAATTAACCTCATGGCTTCATACATCATTCTTCCACAAAACGGATTCTATGACAGTACATCAAGTCTACTCCTTTTGGATCTTGGTAGTCTTAAGGTATGTATGTACTTAATGATGTAACTTAACAAAAAAATTTAGCTTTTTTGTGGCTTGCAGTTTCTTAAATTTGTATGTATTGTACGATTAAGTAAATGTTCCTGTTTCAGTTATGTATTAGGTGTTTATTTTAAACTGCTTTCCACACAAGACACAAATTACTGAACTTTTCTGAATAGATTCTTTCAATCCAAAAGAGTTGCTAGAAAATTGCTGAACTGCCTGCTTTAGGTGGCCCTGCTTGAGCCAGGGGGGTTGGACCTCCAGGAGTCCCTTCCAACATTAACCATTCTGTGATTCTGTGAAAAAACTCCTCTCCTGGAATGAAACCATTGTTGATGCTTTCAAACTGCTATGTACAAAAAGTCTAACAATCTTTTAATCTTAGATTATAAAGTAGTAAACTTTTTACTTACATGATTAAATGGTCTTATTTTTAAAATCACTATTACTTCTGTTACCAATTGTCTTTTTGTGATCCAATTTCCTTTTAAAAGAAGAAAAGTGTAAACATACAGGTAATTTTTAAAATAACATTATTAAAATTGGAGATGTGATATATTTGTGATACTTTATGCAAGGGAAGAGTCAGAAGGTAGTTTAATAATGTATTTAAAATGATACTTTAATATTTTAAAATCATAGAAAACACTATTCCTACGTACTATTAGCAATCTTCTTACTCATTGGTTGACTAGTGTTCTTCTAGGACAAATTCTTTTGCACGTAATATTAGCAATTTAATTTTTGTTTTTATTTCTAGTCTGGATAAGAATGATACTGCCATTTACTATTATTGGGTTGCCTTATCATCTTTTTTTTTTTTAATAAGATACTGTTTCAGAGCTTAAAATCTTCCTAAACTGAAGTAAAATTTTTGTCTTTGAAGCAGGATGACTTTCTGAGCATGTTGGTTTCAGTTAGAATACTTAAGGTGTCTCAGAAAGTGGAATTAGTGGAAAACATTAGTTTGTAGATATGAAAAATAACTCACGTTTACAACCAGATAATTTATTTCAGTGACTGATGATTTTACCAAATGATACGGAAGCTCTTCTGGATACCAGTCCTTAATAGGCGCTTTACGGAGTTCAGTAATGTGTATATGGGTTGGGTGCTTGAGACAACCTCCTAGACCTTATGGGGTTGGGGTGTAAATAGAACAGCACACCTTCCTCCATTCCACCCATTGGAAATTACTCTCAGAATAATACAGGGAAGGACATGTTTCAAACTGACACTCCAGCAAATGTGTCTTTGAGTTTTTTTTCTGAAATGGATGAATAATTTGTGTAGTGAATGTGACTGTGGGGTTGGTTTCCTGTCCTTTAATAGAAATTAGAATGTAAGATGAAGTAAGCAGGCAACATCAAAAGAGAAAAGTTATTCAGATGCCTCTCAGGACATGATTAGTAATCCTGTATTCACTTTGAGTAATATATGCTTAAGTAAGATGTCGAATATTCATTGAATGAGTATGTTTAATACAAAACAAATAGTTTCCTTCTCTCAGTTACGTACCATATGAAGTCAAGTCCTGTGGGGCAAAATAGCACATAAAATTAAAACTGTATCTAAATGCATATATGTACCTAGACTTAATTAAGGTTACCCAGGCAACATTAATTTGATAATTCTTAATGTTCAATCTACAAGTTATTTTTAATGTAAAAGTAGTCATAATTCAATAGCACTCAAAAGAGAAATGTCTTAAAAACTAATATTTAAACTGGTTTCGCTGTTACAAACCTTACTTTGAGCACTGTCCGGCTCTGACAAAAACAAATATCGATGCAAAAATTATTAGACATTTTAAGGATGATGACAACCACATTTAATTGATGATGAATAGCAGATAGGGCACATACAAATGTAAGATATCAGAGAAGTATGGGCATCCCAAAGCTGAGTCAAAGAGATACTGACTGATATTAAAGCTAAGGCATTGAACATTGATGATGAATAGTTCAAAGCCCCTTTTCTGTTTTACTCTGAGTTTGTCTAATAAGTAACAGGGTAATGCCAAACCTAAATTTAATAGATAGGTAAATTTAAAAATCGGTTGTGTTTCTGTGACAATGAATGCAATATTTTTATATTTAGAAAAGTGAACAGTTATGTTACTGATTATAAAGTGTTTGAGACTTTATACTCTGGGGTACAAGTTACTTATTAAAGGAAATTAAAATAAATTCCTTCTGTACAAAATATCGTATGAAACTTCATAGATGTTAAGTTTTTATTTTCTTTCTTTCCTTGAAGAAGAAATGATGTTTAATATGTTCCATTTTTTTTGTTTTGTTATAAGCCACTTGTATTAGATATCTCCTCTGCTGTGATGTCTCTGAGACTCTATGTCCTTATAATGAGGGTTTGAATTTAATCTTTTATCATGGTAGGATCAAGTATTCAGAGAATTAATACTTTGAATATTTTGAAATTGATTTCTGCTTTTTTATGACTTTTTAAGATGAAAAGCAAAAATCGTTCTGATTTATCAGAACTTAAAGTAGGACAAAGCACTATTGAAGATATAATGTCAAGAGCTTATGACAGTTTTGATATCCAGCTCACCAGTATACAATTACTCTACAGCAAACATGGTAAGTATTCGTAAAAGTAAATCTGTCTTTAATAGAGTAAAAACACTTCAGTAGTTGATGTACTGTTTATATTTTTAACTGAAGCAGTGGAGAATCTTTGGGGCATGCTTCTTTAAACTCAGAGTTTAAACCCTGCCATGTGAATATGTTAAAAACTTCCAAAACATACCTGTAGGCCTTAGATTCCAGCCTTAGCTTTTGCTAAATAAACTAACTTTTACCAAAACCTCTATTTTTGAAGACTCCAAAATGTCTTATTTGATTTGGTGCATAATAAATGCGTGCTTTTGCTCTTATTCCAACAGTATAGTTAATTCATTTGTGGTATTTCCTTCAGTGCCTTTTCCTTGCTTCCCTCCAAATTAAAAGCACAATCCATGAGTAGTTGTAGGTATGATCTTTTTGGAGGGTAAAGAAAGGATCAGAATCCCTTACTGAGGGAAACTTCTAGTAGTAGTTTCGGAACTAACAATATAGAACAAGTCAGAACCAAATAAGTCTAAGGCATTTAATTCTTGTGGCTCCAGAGGAGAATCCAAAGCTTGAACTCCCAGTACAATACATGTTAAGAATTAGGCCCTTAGTAGAAGTCTGCACCATTGTTTGGGTAG
Source organism: Anseranas semipalmata (assembly GCA_013399115.1). Classification (NCBI taxonomy): domain Eukaryota; kingdom Metazoa; phylum Chordata; class Aves; order Anseriformes; family Anseranatidae; genus Anseranas; species Anseranas semipalmata. Next base: position 273,694 of record VXAA01000909.1, read on the forward strand.
ATGTTTAGATGTGAACAGTGGAAAGTATTAAGTACTGTTATGTGTCTGAAGTCCTGATCCTGTATAGTATGCATATACTGAAGAGCCATAAAAGAGACCTGAATTTTGAACAATGTATATTAAGTAATATCAGGTGCTTTAATTCTGTAATGTGGTAATGAAAAGAAATCTCTTTCAATGTCTAAAGCTTAGTGTCTTTTTGCTCTTCTAGATGAGAACTGGCAAGAGGCTCGTAAGCTGAAATACTCATCTCAACATATCTTGCAGCCCTTAGATGTAAAAGTGGAACTTAGCAGGGCTATGGTTGTCACAGATGCCAGAATGCCCAAGTAAGTCTTGTTCCTATTTTCAAATTTACAGTAAGTTACGTTTTTTAGGGGAGAAGGAAAGAAAGTCAAATATCTATTTAGAATTCTTGTGCTATTTTACATCAGCCATGTGTAAATCTTAAAAGTGAGATACCTTTATCAGGAAAAATAGGGAGTAGATCCAAGAAGTTGCCAGATATAAAAGAGATGATAGAATTTTATATAATTATAAAATAAATATGTTTAATATATTTAAATTATAGAGTAGAATTATTGAGTATCCCGAGTTGGAAGGGACCCACAAGGATCATCGAGTCCAAATTAAGAGAATACAGTGAATCGGAAAATGACAAAGAAATGACATATGAGAAAATGGGGAAGCAGAGGGAGAGGCACTGATCTTTTCCCTCTGGTGACTAGTGGTAGTTCCCTGAGGGAACAGCATGGAACTGTGTTGAGGAAGGTTTGGGTTGGGTGTTAGGAGAAGGTTCTTCACCGAGAGGGTGGTTGGGCGCTGGGGTGGGTTCCCCAGGGAAGCGAGTTCAAGAAATGTTTAGACAATACTGTCAGACATACGGTTTGACTTTTGGGTGGTCCTAAATATTTTATTAAATATACTAATACCTGTTCTAATTAGGTCTGTCTGATACACATTTTAGACCTCACTGGAAATACTGAGGGGCAAAAAATCTTAACTTACAATGCCTCTCTTATAAACATCACAAAATGTTTTGAAAAAGCAATGTGCTGTCATACTTCCTTACTTTAATTTAGGTCATTTGTCTTGCTTGTTTATCTACTGCAGATCACTTCTCAAGGAAAGAGTTCTTAATGCATTGACTGTGCATTTAGGCTTATTTAGCAAAAATATTGGTTACAGAAGTTGTACTCAGAAGAAAATGTAGGTTACTGCTGGTGATTGAAATTTGATGTCAAACACCTCTGAGTCAAACAGGCAAAGATTAACTTTGCATGTATTTTTGAAAAAGCATCCTCACTAATGTCTGATAAGGACACTACTTGCTAAAAATCCCATCATTTATGAAGTACCTGTGAATCAACACATTAATGCATTACAAGGTAATGTGTTTATTAAGTCATTAATAAGAACCATCATCTTATGCTACAACGAACTGGCGTATACTTAACTTCATTCTTAGGACTGTTAGAAATTCAGGTTTTAGCTAGGCACTTAAGGGCATAAAAATAGGCTGTTGCAGAAAATTGTTTAGCACAATCAGGAAAGTGAAGAGGCAAATTATGAAATGAAAGGATTGTGAAGAATTTGGGATTTACTTAGAAAAAAATAATGTACACCAGCTGTGCTGTGTGTTGTAAACACAGAGCATTGATTTTATGGTACTATGGTGCCACCTTCTGGAAAGCTGAGAGGCTAGCTTCTGGATTTTGATGCCTGACATGGTGAAACATCTTATTCTTTTCCTCTTTACCTTTTCTGTGTGGTGGAAAAGGTGAGATAAAGGAACTAAACAGACAGATTCCTGAGAGTTGTATGTCAGAAAGTCCAGGGAGAGAAAGTGAGCTTTCATTTCTATGGTCATATAACGAACTGTTGTTTTAATGTAGGTTTGTAATTGTGTTATGATGGTATAACCTGGATTAAGGAGAGTTTGTTCTTAGTAAGAATACCTATTGCCTTATCGTATTACCACCTAACTGTCAAGGCATATGACATACCAGATGTGCTTCTCCTTTGGCGGTTAATCTCTGTAAAGACTGATTCTGGGAAATTTTTCCCTCATGGATATTATTTCTGTATTCTGTATTCTCATTTGGTCACTTAGATGACAGTAAAAGGTTTCTACCTATGTCTAGAAACTAGAAAACTTTGCTTTTGCTGTTGAAGTAATATTTCTTGGAGATCAGCTGGTGCTTCTTTCTGAGTGCCTGTACCATCTACAGCTGTTTGGTTGTGATAAGCATGTACCACAGTGAGTTACTGATCAAAACTAATATCTTCACCAAGAGCAAATAGCCAGTCTAGTGTGTTGATACCATGAGTCAACAATGACTGGAGTTGTTCATTTTGTACTAGTTTCAGTCTCCAAATGGTTCTAGGATGGATTCTGCAGATCATACTATAATAACCTAGTCATCTACCAGTATTGAATGACTGAGACAGCAGCTCTTTATTTGATGGTGGAGATTTGACCTTTAACGGCTTGCTGCTGCTGCTTCTTGCTGCAAATTCTTTAAAAGCTTGAAGTACAAAAATAATGAACTCAGATTACCTTCTGTATAGTACATATCCTGTTATGATTGTACAACAAATTTTTACATTTGGTTATGTGTCTCCCAAATTGGATAAAACTACAAATGTTTTATTTGTTACTGGTTTTTACCACTCACTATTCAAATCCATCAATGCTATCTGTATCAACAGAGCTTCAAATGCCAAATCTGTTATTATTACTTCATAATATCCTTTTGTTTTAAAGAATGGTCAGTTGGTGTACAAATATTTAGGCCAATGTGATGTCTAGGTGACATCATACACAAATGATAGAAGTGAACTGAAGTTTTTGTGTCAGCAAAAATCCCCTAACCTGAAAATTTTAGTAAGTATAGTTGAATAGGGTATTGTGCACCAGTTACTCACACAGTTACATATATATGAATGTATTTTTAATATACATATAGCTCTTATTTTATATTCCATTTTTATAAGTATATTTGCATATAAAGCCAACATTATATATATATATTTTTACTGAGCATTTTCTCATTAACACGAGGGACTGTGCTGAAGAACAGCATAGTTTTGTTGAGAAGAATATCATATCATAGAACATATCATAGAATGGCTTGGGTTGGAAGGGACCTTAAAGATCACCTGGTTCCATCCCCCTAGGGTTGGACCATGGGCAGGGACGCCACCCACTAGATCAGGTTGTCCAGGGCCTCATCCAGCCTGGTCTTGAACACCTCCAGGGACAGGGCATCCACAACTTCTCTGGGCAACCTGTTGCAGTGCCACACCACCTTCTGAGTGAAGAATTTCCTCCTAACATCTAGTCTAAATCTCTTCTAGTTTAAAACCATTCCCCCTTGTCTTGTCATTATCTACCCTAGCAAAAAGTTGCTTTCCATCTTTTTGTAAGCCCCTTTAAGATTGATCTGATTGGTCAGGCACGATTTGCCCTTGGTGAAGCCATGCTGGCTGTCTCGGATCACCTCCTTGTTTTGCATGTGCCTTGATATTGCTTCCAGGAGGATCTGTTCCATGATCTTGCCAGGCAGAGAGGTGAGGCTCAGTGGTCTATAGCTCCCTGTGTCTTCCTTTTTACCCTTTTTAAAAATGGGAGTGATGTTTCCCTTTTTCCAGTCACCAGGGACTTCACCTGACTGCCAGGACTTTTTAAATATGAAGGAGAGTGGATTGGTGTCTACATCAGTCAGTTCCCTCAGGACCCTGGGATGCATGGCATCGGGCCCCATAGACATGTACTTGTTCAGTTTCATCAGGTGGTCTTGAACCTGCTCTTTGCTTACAGTGGGAGGAACTCTGCTCCCCCAGCCCCTGCCTGCAGGTACAGGGAAACAAGGGACGTGGGAAGCCTGACGGGCAGTGAGACTGAGGAAAAGAAGTTGTTGAGTACCTCAGCCTTCTCCATGTCTGTTGTTACTGGTTCTCCTTTTTCGTCTGTCAGAGAGGATACGCTCGCCTTGGCCTTTCTTTTCTGACCAGTGTACCTATAGAATCCCTTCTTGTTATTCTTTGCATCCCTTGCCAAGCTCAGTTCCATCTGTGCCTTGGCTTTCCTGATCCCATCCCTGCACATCTGTATGGCATCCCTGTACTCTTCCCAGGCCACATGTCCCTGCTTCCACTGCCTGTGCATTGCTTTCGTGTACTTCAGTGTGACCAACAGGTCCTTGCACAACCATCCTGGTTTTCTGCCCTCCCTGCTTACTTTCTTACATGGGGGGATGGAAAGTTGTTGTACTCTAAGAGATGATGAGTGGGAAAATATTTGTAGTATAGCAAAAATTAATACTGAAGCTGTTTTGCTTACTGTAGTAGAATTTTATGCATGTTTCCCTTAGTTTGGAGGGCAGCTGTTTTACTTTTAAGGCATCTAGAAAGCGGTTAATTGGATGTTTGTATTTTCTTGATTCTTTGTTGTTGCCTATACTTCCTCAGGAGACCATTGAATCCAGCTGAATTTTTGTTCAAAACAATTATGAATTTACCAGGCCTTAGTGCTGGCTTTACTTAGGAAGTCATATCTTTATATTGCTGCCTTAGCAAGAACAGTTATTTATGTAATTTGCATTGATTAAAGACCACTAGATCAAGGGACTTTCATAGGGGGGACGAGCCTGTATTTTCGAAATATCAAGGTATCTGCTCGTATTTTTTTTCCCTTAAAATGAACTTTCGTTCTTTGTTTGAATCTGAATATCTGTCTTTCTTTTCTGAGAATAGGATGCAGTGCTCCATATAGTTTCTGTTATTTCACATTTGAGAGCACTAATACAATTCTGTAATTTTGTAGCCTGTATAAGATTTTGTTTGTTTGTTTTTCTCTGGTTATACATTTCCCCCATTTTCTGAAGCAGGTTACTGGGAGAATGTCATCTATTTTTTGAAGGTGTATGAAGCCACTATTAGGATACCAATGTTAAGAGCATCCTACTATACGATGGATATCCTCCATTTAAAAATAAATAAATAAATAAATCCAATTTGAAGGAATGTCCATATTGGCTGGAGCTTTGAAAGTGGCTCTGTTTAGACAGAAGGAAATGTTAAGGATGCCAGTCTGAACCTGACAGAAGTTTCTGCAGAGATTCCTTCATGGATTGAAATACCTAGCTCTTCTATGCCTCAGTCACTGTCTACAAAGTGAAAATAACTGTGTTCCAATTCCAGATGTTTTCTGAACATTAAAAGCTTTTGTTAAAGGAGCAGTGTATTGAGCCTGGAATTATTTGTGTTGTTATCTGCATTGTATCTGCTAAGCGCTTCCATGCCAGGTGTGAATGGGCTGTCTGTTGTACAAACACTCATCAAAAGTTGACCTGTCCCTGAAGAACTAACAGGCAAGAGTAAGGCATGGAGTAAAGGATGGGTGCAGTGGGTTACAATATGACATCTTTATCCTAGTTGCTGTAGTATTGCTTAAAGCTAGTAAAGATAAGAGTGAAGACTTTACAAATCTATATATCTATATGTCTGTATAAAAGATGTCCATTTTTATTCTATGGCTACACGTTGCTCATGCCTCCACCCCCCCAAAAAAAAAATAAAAGAAGAAAAAAGGAAAAAAAAAAAAAGGCTACATTTCTCTCTAACAGCACTGGAATTGAGAATAAAAGTCATGAGTAGTTGAGAATTAATTCATTAAGACTATGGATCAAAAATATATATGTTGCAGAAAACTAGGAACTTACTGCTACAGTTTGACACATACAACTTCGGGTTCCTCAGTTACGAAGTTCTTTTTCCAGTTACTTTATATGTCAAAGTTAGTTGAGTGTGACTGAAAGCTCTGGATTTTTTTCCTCACATTTTCTCCATGTTCCTCTGGAGATTCAGCCTTGAGTTAAGCACAACAAAACTGGGAGGAAACAGCAGGTCCTGTTTCTTACACCCCATGTGTACACCCCATCTGATCCTGCCCCCCTGTTGGTGATGGTTGGCTTGTTGAACAGACCTCTTTTATCAGGTCTAATTAGATGTTGGAATAAATACATGATAATATTCTTGGAGCCAGTTTTCTGCTTGCTTCTGTGCTGCTCAGTTCTATGAGGCATTTTAGGTCTTTAAAAAGTCAGCGTCTACATTCAATTCTACTTCATATTGGCAAAAGTCTATTCAAACAGGGTTAAAATACGTTTTACTGCTGACATTTTTAAAGACTTATTCCTCTGTGTCTTCTTATAGCTATGGCACTTACTCCCATGTTCAATATTTAAACTACTGTTAGCATCAGGTTAAATACACATAACTTCAGGAAAGTTTTTTTGTGTACTTTGCTTGAAATTTTGGGTTGCAAACATTCTTATGCAAAAAAAAGCTTTCTTTTGTAAAATACTGTGTGAGGGCTTAGCTATGTGATTTATTACAAGTAATTAAATGAAATATATAAACAAGAATGAGCAATTTCTGATTGTAAGGATAGTATGCTCTGTGTAGACTGATCAGAACTGGATATTAGTATTATTTGCAGCTGTCATCCAGAAGACATTGTACTAAATGGAAATATAAATTACTTTAATATCTAGATATTTGTTAGTTAAGGATCTCTTCAGTGTGCAACAAAAGTTACATATATGTATTACATGTAATGGTTAGATGGGTGATTTTTCTGACCAGGAATACTAGTGTTTTTTTCAGAAGAAAATTAATGTGAAATTTGAATGAAATGGTTTTAAGATAACATTGGTTGCTTATGTAACAGGTTCAAACTATCTGGACAGCTGCCTTTACTTTCTATCCAAATATCAGACCAAAAGCTGACAAAAATCTTGGAGTTAGTTGATAGCATTCCTAAACCAGAAAGTGCTCCTGCTACCAGTTCTCCTCCAAAAATAACTGAGGTAAGGTTTTTATAAATTATTTCATTAATATTAATCAGAAAAATAAATTCCTTGCTGTTAGCACTACAGTTATCAAATGAGCAGAGGAAAGTGGAGAACAAGCATTTACTTAGAACCTCTCAAAAATTGTAGCTAATTCTATAAAGCTATAGAAATTTTGCTTGTTATTTAGTTTGTGCTTATTATGGTCTTTAGTCAATAACAGTGATTCCATTTTCTGAGGCTTGATGAGAAATTTGACTTTGGTGAATAAACCGTTTGCTTACCTTCACTAACAGAACTTAATTCTGTCAAATATAGTACAACATGGAGTGAAGATTCTTGTATCCCTTTGTCTATGTAGTGGCAAAATGGTGACATTTCACACATTTTCAGTTACTGCTGTGGGTTGTAGGCAACTGTGTCTCACACTTACAGACTCTATTAGCATCTGTTTCTCCAGGTACATGAAGAAATTTGGAAACAATTCTGTTTACTATCATGTTTTCCCTAGCCCTTTTTCTTCTTTTCTTTTTTCTCTGCTGCCACTGGTATTGTGTAATTTTATAAAGAACAACTAGTCTTTTACTGTTCTCTGAAGCTGCCATTCTGTAATCCTTTGAGGGACTAGTCTTTCCTGATGTTTTGTATGATGTCCTGTCTCTGTCCATCTTTTGATCTGTGAAGTTGGATGTTTGAACCTCTTCGCTACATTTTATGATGTATTCTCTCTGCAGCTATTCATATGTTTAACACCTGCTGCTTCTATTCTGTTTGAGCCCCCTTTTTTCACATCCTATTAATTATTAACGATGTGTTCAATTACAGTGTTTTGCTCTTAAAATAAGACTGATTTCCTTAAGTTGTAAAGTTTCTATACAGTGGAGTATGTGCATGCAATAGCCTGAGCAAAGAATTCAAGCAAAAAATTTTCTGGTGTTTCCTATTTCAGGCTGCAACATCCCCTGTGCTCTCAGCACCACATTTATCACAAGGTGTGCTTCCTGTTTTGGATCTTCATTCGTTTGCGGAGTCAGGTAATACAGTCTATTTTAAAGTCTGATTTGATGAACAGGTTAAGTTTTTAAGTTCATTGGATTCATTTGCTTCTCCTGGAGTAAGTGACCATTTTGAGGCTTTGTTTCAAGTTCTTGAGGCTGAACAGCACTATATTCTCAGTAGTGTCTTATTCACTCTGTACAAAACATTTATGCATTTTTGCAAAGCAGCAAAATTTTCAGTGCTTGTTCTTTCCATTAGTCTTTCTGAAGGCAAAGCAGTAGAATGTTTGTTTCATAGGATGGGTTGTTTGTGTTTTGTCTTTGGATATGTTACAATTGGTGTCTATCAGAAAAAAATAGGTCAGATGCCCTTATAGTTTGTACTGCCTTGAAAAATGGTGAGACTTGTGATGGTGTCCATTTTTATGGGTCTTTAATCTGCCATTGTTCCCTACTGAGTAAAGTTTTAGGAGGATTTCAAGTTCTTCATATGTCAAAAACCTTTGGATTTTGTCATTTTCATTAACTGTGAAGGATTCTGAGTCTATGCTCCTTATGAAATAAATTCTCTAAGGAACTTATGTAAGACATAGAGAATAAAACTAGCATTTTTAATAGCCTGTGTTGTGGATGAAATGTGCAGCACTGTTCTGACTTGTAGTTTTTTGTATCAAACCTTGGACATTCTGGTGGGCATTCCTGGTGATTTTTGAAAATCAAAAATAAATTGAGTGAACAGCAATAAACCACTAAGTACTTAAACATAAAGCTAGAAGTCTTAAGAGTTGCATATTCAGGGTGCTGATTTGAAACATCTGACATAATAAGTATGTCATTGTTTGCTTCAGTATGTACTTAGTCCTCTGATGATGATTTTAATGATTTTCTTCTGGTGAAGGATTTCTCTCTTGCTTTGCTGGATATAGTTGAATTAAAAAATACTAAAACCATGACTGTTAGAAACTACTGTGTTATAAGCAAACAGCATTTTGACTTTCACAAGATCAAGCAGAAGCTATACGCTGGAGGAACTGGTCATGTTTAATACCAACCTTCTGTTCAAACAGTTTAGCTCTATCGTAACATTCTATACAGTAGTTATAGAAGAAGAATAATCAAATATGTCAGTGTTGTTTTACCATCAGTTGCCTTGGTTTTGCCAAAACACTTGATTGTGGAAATAGAGAATAATACTTTCTCTGCTCTCCCAAGTTGATATACACATGTAGTTTGCAAACACTAGCAAAATTATCAGCAAAGTTAGTTATTTTTGCATTGATGTAATCACTTTGAATTCAGTCTGTGTACAGTGTGTATACAGATATGTATCTGTGCATCTTCATCTATTTTTTAAGATTCTTTTAAGTGCCCAAAGGTAAAGTATCTTTCACTTCTTAAACTTCACAGTTTATGGTTTCTAGGTGAAAGGAAAAATCCTTATTAGATGGTGCTATCTATTTGTCATTGTAATACTTGTCTAATAACGTCAGGTGGATTAAAGCTTTGCTAGTCCTTATGAGTTCTCTCAAACCACGTGAAGTCAATAGCGGTTGGTTCAGCAGAAGAGATAGTAAGGTATTAGTGCACACTGAAGGCAAGATGAGACGCTGTTTGTGCTCTTTTGCATAGCCAGTACTGAGAGAATGCTGGCAAAGAAATTGATGAGAACAGATGATGTGATAGTGGGAGCTGTAGGTGTTGAGAAAAGTTGTGGAGACAGGAACTGAGACAATTACAGAAACGGACTTAGCTAGGTGGTCTTCCCATACTTGTATGAGTGAATATGTATAGATGTAGATATAAAAATTCTAGGTCATATTACTACAAAATACTGGTTATGTAAATTACATATGTAACATTTTTGTGAATTAACCTTTAGAATCAGAAGAAGAATTTTATGATGCTCTAAGCAGTCCTGTGGAAGACATGCCATTTTTTGAAGCCCCATCTGGTTCCCTCACACGAGCTAGCAGTGCAAGGCTAGCAGTACAAGGAAAAAAACTACATAAACAAGAATCTTTGAAAAATATGACCAGATATCAGCTGAGGTTTGAAGTAGCTGAGGTAAAGTTATATTTTTTTTTTTTATCTCTCCAAAGCACACCTGAAGTCTTCCCTGTTTGTTGTGTTCATGAATTCATATCTGCAGAAGTATCCTATTTCTTCCTGAAACTATTCTGGAGCATTCAAGAGGTTTTTTTTCTTCCAAGTCACAATTGTGCTTCTGCATCCTCATCTGCGCTGAAATGCCTTGACTTGTCTACTTTATTTCCCAATTCATTTTATTATTGAACTTCCTTTACCTAACCATCACTGGTAGAGGGCAGAAACGGTGTTGTTCTCTATGCATTTTTTTTTTTTTTTGGTCTTAAGATGTAGCTTTTGAAATCTTTTTTCCAGATACTGCTGGGGTCACTGGGAAAACTTCATTAATATTTCATCTCATACAAGCACCCTGTTTTTACCCTCCAGTTTTTCTCCGATTCTGTTGAACACATACCTAAACGTGACAAGTTCACTATCCAGTATTTTATGTTATTTTTGCTGTTTCAGACTTGGAAAAAAAAAAGAGTATTTTGCCTAAGTACAAGACATTCTCTCTGACTATATCGGTTGGTCTAATAACTGGTGATGGTGTCTTACCACAAACATTGCTTCATTAGACCATCATGGCTATGACAACATTATTGCAGCTACTCACTGTATAGCTTTACAAATAAACCATACAAACTCAGTTAACTTTACAAATTTTGCTTCAGGGTAGGATTTACGGAAAAGCTTCAACACATCAAAACTAGCTTGCAGCATATCTTGTTATGCACTAGACTTCTAAAAATAAAAAATTAAAAAAAAAATGAATATTACTATTTTTTGTATGATGAGAAGATTTTTGCTTAATAATGACTAGTCTAAGATGCTGTGTCTTTCATTCTTCTCTACTGGAAATGCTAACATTTTACAATCGCTAAGAAAATAATAAAAATAAAAATCTGTTAAGAACCACCTACCTCTCCATTTGTTGGCTTCATAGTTTAAAAATGGAAAGGAAGATTGCATATCTTTGTTTTGCTTTGTTTATGAAAGACGATAACAACAGACAGCTCAGCTAGATATTTATTTAACAACATCTTTGTCATGCATGAGTGAAAAATCTGGAAATTCTCTTGACTGATAATCAGCTTGCAAATCTCTTATTGGCAGAGTTCAAAAAAATTCCAGTGAAAGCAAGTAAACAAATCTAGTTTTGACTGAATTGACATTACTAAATACTTTACAGAATTGTTTTAAACATAAATTAGTTCATGTAAGTGTAACTTTTGTCTTACAGATAGGCATGTTTTAAGATTTTTTGTTAAAATAGCAGCAAACAGTATTTTAGCAATTTTGCTTGTTGAACTCTTTATTTTTTCCAGGTCATTTACTGTATAAAGTTTAACGATCAATATGGCTTAACCAGTAAAATGTATGTAAATATATGATCCCATGTAAAAAGCTAAGAAGATAATTCCCTGCCTTTTTTTTTTTTTTCTTTCATATTTTTTCATAGGTCTTAATAAAATTATGCCGTCTTACTGGTAATACTGAGACACCTGTGCTGCAGCTTGAGGTTGTAGGGTTAGGTACTGAGCTTAAATTAAGAACGTTTGACATGACTGCAAATGCTTTCCTGCGTGAAGTTTGTCTGCTGTGCCCAGAGTATATGGGTAAGTGTTGTGTATGGTCAAAAAAAATGATTCATAAATAGCTAACACTGTGAATTGTGTCTTCAAAAAGCCTGCAGGGCTTTCTTTTGTCAGCTGAGGAAGATTCACTGCCTAAGTTAAATGTAAGGAGGAAAAAAAGGAAGAGTAATTCTGGAGCTCATTCTGTTAATAATACTTTAGTAAATTTATTCCAGTATTGATGATTTTAGATAAGACGTCTATTTTAGGTCTGCAAAAGAGGTTTTTTGATTAAATAGGAATGACAGCTAATAGTCTAGTTTATAGGCTACACATGATTAAAAGATTTGTAGATAGCTTGTCAAATCTTTTTTCTTTACAAAAAAAAATCTTTTTTTTTTTTTTTTAAAGATGATAATGACAAACCAGTTTACCTGGTTACTACTTTGGATAATGTAGAAGATGATCTTCTCACTTTGGAGTACATAAAGGTGGGAAAACAGCAGACTTTGCTTTAGAGTCATAAATAATCACAAACTACTGTATTGTTGAGAAATATTTTTCCTTACTTACCCATTTCTTCATATATTGAATGTCATGTGCAAAATCCGTCTGGTCCCTAAACAGACTAACTTATAGAACATAAGCTGTAAATTGAAATTTGAAAACCTCTTCTCTTTGTTTAGTTTATTTATTTGTTTATGTGCATGTTTGGTGGAATAGGCTGATATTAATGGACCAGAACTGAAGACTACCTATCAGAATGTTCTGCAGAAAATAAAGGTATGATACCTTTTTTTTAAACATATTTTTTCACATTTCAGGGACAGAACTACATTGGATAAACACAATTTATTCTTTCAGGTGAACTTTTCATCTCTTGATGTTCATTTGCATACTGAAACTCTCCTGAATGCCATGAACTATCTGAATAATCTTCTACCCAAACAAGAATCTAAAGTTGCAGAAGAACCAGTTCATGAAAAAATAGAGGAGAAGAAGGATGTTCTTAAGAAATTCAGTAAGTTTCTTTATTCTTCTTATGTCTTTTCATTCCTTTCTCTTCACTCATTTAAGCAAGGAAGAAAACAGACGTATTTGATATTTTTTGTAAGCCTGTCAATGACTTTTGAAATGAAGAGTTTTGTTTAAGGCATACTTACTTCACAACTTTTTCTATTTTTGATGGTGATAAAAATGTTAGCTATCAGAGTATTATTGAGTAGGAAGTGTATATGGTTGTTCGTGGCTGGAAGTGTGTAGTGGAGGAATAACTGTGTAATTAATGAGCCAAGGTAGATGCTGCAGCTGTTGACTTTTCCTGGGGTAGAAATACTAAGCATGTTGTTGAATACATCTTCAAATTCACTTAGTTATGATAACCTATGTTGAATTGTGAATTGCTTATTGACAATGATTATATTCCTAATGGTGTTCTGCCATATAATAAGAAAAGTATTTTTGCATTATAATGTTTATACAAAAAAGTTCTTATAAAAATTAAGGAAATAAAGAACTTGATGGGTTAGAAAATTTAGCATGAAGATGAAAACTCTCACTGATAAATATATTCAGTGTATTCTAGACAATTTTGTGCTTTTGCAGTAATAGCATAATTTCAATTTAACTCTTTCGTAAAATGACTTTGTACACCATCTTTTTTTCCCATCATAAAAGCATTTTTGTTGGCTTAGGCTTGTAACCTACTCATTTGACGATTTATTGATATGTAGGCACTGACTGTAGATGCAAATACAAAATGGACACTGCTGCATTTCATAGGCTCCAGGACAGGTTTGTTTATTGGTGAACTATTCATTTGCTGAATGAGTAAGTTCTGTTTGGCACCAATTTTGTAGGCACAATTTGCTGGAATTACTGCTTTAGATTTATGAACCGGCACACGAGTTTGGGTTTAGTTTCCAGTGTAATAAATAGACAGTCCTTGCTTAGTGGAATCTGGACTTGAGCATTTAAGATCTTTTGTTATGAGATGCTGGTGATGTAGTACATTAATATCAATTACTGTGTTTTTAGGGACACATAGGTAGCACACGAATTCCTACAATTTACAAGAGATCTGGTGAGCCTCTTTATGTTTATCAAAGGTAGCTGGTATTCTGTAGGTACCTGATTTCTATGTATAAATTTAGGGCTCCTGGCTTTCTTTAGCCTTCAAAAGCAATGTTGCATCCTGAAAGGGATGCAGACCAGTCAGTTATGCAGTAATATTGTTCTGAACGAATTATGCTTCTGTAATAAGCTTGATTTCATCTCCTTCCATGTTCTAGTTTTCTGACACTTCAGCTGAGTGCAAGGCAAAAGATAGGTACCCATCTCTACAGTAATAATTATGATTGATTTATTTTTGTCTCTTCAAGGCGTGTAACATATGCAAAAAAAACCATAAATTCTCTTCTTTTTTTCTGGATTGAATTGAGACATTTGATTATTTTATTCCCTTTATTTGAGGAACATCAGTTTCTTGTGCATAACTTGCTGGTCATGCAGTCCTACCATTTTCTGACCAAGAATTTGATGTGTGATTTGTTGATAATATTGTACAACAGCAAACAAACAGATCACCGCCATTGCTTGCTCTAGTGTCTGGGAGCTGCTCTGAAATTAATGCTTATATTAAGTCCTCAGCAGTATGTCAATAATATTCCTTTCTGCTGTGAGAAGGACTTCTCTGAGATCTTTGCAATTGTTGCTTGCTATTAATCTGAAAACAATGAGGTTCCTGCTAGTTATTTAAAAATTAAAATACCCCAAAACAATAAAAATACAAACAAACAGAAACCACCACACAGACAAAAACTATGGCAGAGGATAATTCTCAAGATGATTCTAGTTCATGTATTGTAATACTTGCTTTGGGTAAGTGATTTCAGTAGTTCCATCGTCTGACTGGCCAGACCAACATGCTGGTAAAGTGGTGAGCCTCTTTCTGAGGCTGCTCTTGTTCGCTGGCATTAGTTCTGACAAGCATTTTGAGTTAAACTTCAGTAATGGTTTGGTATCTTTAAACCTCAATATCACATTTGCAACGTTTGGTGAGATTTTTGAGAAGGTTATTTTGTGCTACCTCTACAAAGAAATATTTGGCATAACAGAAATATGTTTGTATTGTATACATATTGTATATGTACTGTATACTCATATTCAGCGTCTAATTCACAATGTTACTAAGGGTTCATGTTTTTGTTATGGGAGACAGGTGAAACAGTATCCTGATTGTGTTTTCTGAAGAAGAATTTGAGACTGAGATGGTACCTCTGTTAGAAAAAAAAGGCAAGCTTTTGGGTGCACAGCAGTTTTGGGGATTTGTGTAATTATTTCCCATATGCACTTAAATGAAATCAGTTACGTTAATTGTTTAAGCATTCTGAAATGAAAGGTAATTATGATCTCTGTGGCAAAACAGGTTATAAACAAAACAAGAGAAAATAAGATTTGTAGCCTTTATTTTTCATGGGATACAGGGGAAGATGAAAGAGATATTTCCTGTAGGATTGATGAGAGTTCAGTTGGGGTGGGATGTGGGAAAAGAAGTAATAATATCATGCAGTGTCTTTCAGCGGATGATTTTTAAATGTTCCATCAAATTGATAAGAAGTTTAGATTCTCAGCTCTTTCTTTGAAGTTGTTTTGCAGGACTCTATTGAGCAATAAAACTGAGAAATAGAAGAAAGAAAAATTGTTCTGTGGAAAAAATTCTTCCTTTTAACTGTATTTTTTATTTCTGTACAACCAATGTTCTGTGAACTTACAGGGTTCTGTTCATTGGCTTACTGAGCTGTGAACAGAAGATTCAGCACTTCTTTATCTTTGAACCATTTTGCTATGAAAGCAAACACTAGTGCTTGTTTGTAGTTTATAGAATTCTCTTATATAGAATACAGGAAACAAAAGATTAAATCAGTTTCTTATTTATTAACATATGATAATTTCTGTGCTATTTATTATTTAGTATAGTATATTATAGTATAGTATAGTATGGTATAGTGTAGTTGGAAGGGACTTGAAAAGATGATCTAGTCCAACTGCCTGACCACTTCAGGGCTAACCAAAAGTTAAAGCGTATTAACAAGGGTATTGTCCGAATGCCTCTTGAACACTGACAGGCATGGGGCATCAACCACCCCTCTGGGAAGCCTGTACCAGTGTTTGGCCACCCTCACAGTAAAGAAGTTAGTAGTTAGTAGGCATTACATAGCTGAAAAGCCTTGTAATGAACAGCAACGAAGTAGACTTTCTTAGGTGATTCTCCTCCCTCCTCCCCCATTCCTATATAACTCTGCAAACTAAACCTTTACTGAGGGTAGTTATTGGTTTATTCACCTTGGCTGAGGAGTTTTCTTCTGTTAGCAAGGTACAATAAAATCATATGACTGAACCTGAGCCACTTACGGAACTGTAGTCTGATTCTAAGGGTTGAGAAGACCGTAACATACACACAGTACTTAGACATTACATCTCATCTGAAAAGCTGTTTAAAACTTGGATTTAGAAAATGTAGCACAGATTTAGGAAAATTCTCCTTCATCATGTAAACAAGACCATTAGTTGAAAATGACGCATCAATAGAACAGATAGAGTAGTGTATTAATGCAGCTATCGTGTTACCACTATTTGAGGTAAACTGCTTAGTCCTGAACACGCTATTTCTAATTTTGCATTGTGCTATGTAGATATATATTAAATATATTTCTTGCAGGTAATAAAATACTGATGTTGAACACCAGAGTTTGTGAAGCATATAAAGACTCCTGTATATACAATCAATTCCTTCCTGTCCTACTTGCTAGAATGAGTGCTGTGCATTTTACCAACAGTGTAGACTTACTAGGCTTTGGAGAAGGGATATTAAGTTTTATGTCTCTTCATCCTCCTTGAAGAACTGCATTTTTAATTTTTTTTTTTTTTTAATTTACTACAGCATCAAAAAAATCAAAGTATGCAGATGTTATCGACCTCAATATCTGCGCGGATTTATCCTGTTTACGTGTCTTTATTAGAGAGAAAAAACACAGAATAGCTGAAATTCACATTGAAGGTAGGAACAAAATTTTAATCACAGGGGCACAAAACTCCGTAACCAGAAGAGTCTCTAGATTTTGTCCTTTTTTTTTTTTTTTTTTTCAGGTCTGGATAGCCAAATGATCATGAAAAAAACAGCAACAGAAGTGACTGCAAAATTAAAGAACATCATTATCATGGATTCTGATGAGATGGCATTGTATAAGAAGGTATGCCATGTATCATTGATTTCTGAATGGATTGTAGATGCTAAATGGAGCTGAATTGAATTGTGAAATCTACTATTTAACTTTTCTTTTTTCTTTTTAAACTGTTTTCTATGTTTGCTTAGGAGCATTATTCTCTACAGGCAGACTTGTTTCTCTTCACAGCCAGAAATTGTTACTCCAAAATTGATTCTGTGCAACCGTGATTCCTGGCTGCTCATTAGGCTCAATCAACAGAATTGTTCAAGATGAGATTCTAACTGAATATTTTCAGCTATTTCAGAGATTTTTTTTTTCATTTACTCTTGAGATATTTAGAATCATAGAATCATAGAATATCTCAAGTTGGAAGGGACCCATAAGGATCATCGAGTCCAACTCCTAGCACTACACAGGTCTGCCCAAAAATTCAGACCATACGACTAAGAGCACAGTCCAAATGCTTCTTAAACTCCGATAGGTTTGGTGCTGTGACTATGTCCCTGGGGAGCCTGTTCCACTGCGCGACAACCCTCTCAGTGAAGAACCTCTTCCTGATATCCAGCCTGAACCTCCCCTGTCGCAGTTTGACTCCATTCCCTCGGGTCCTGTCGCTGGCCACTAAAGAGAATAGATCGGCGCCTGCTCTTCCGCTCCCCCTTGTGAGGAAGCTGCAGGCTGCCATGAGGCCTCCCCTCAGCCTCCTCTTTTCCAGGCTGAACAAACCAAGTGACCTCAGCCACTCCTCGTACGTCTTCCCCTCCAGGCCCTTCACCATCTTGGTAGCCCTTCTCTGGACACTCTCCAATAGTTTCATGTCCTTTTTGTACGGCGGTGCCCAGAACTGCACACAGTACTCGAGGTGAGGCCACACCAGAGCAGAGCAGAGCAGGACAATCCCTTCCCTCGACCAACTAGCAATGCCACCTGATGCACCCCAGGGTACGGCGGGCCCTCCTGGCTGCCAGAGCACACTGCTGGCTCGTATTCAGCTTGCTGTCAACCACAACCCCCAGATCCCTCTCTGCGGGGCTGCTCTCCAGTGTCTCATCCCCCAGTCTGTACGTGTAGCCAGGGTTGCCCCTTAACTAAAAATGTCTTATAAGTGTGAGGCACTATGTTTGATTTTGGAATTTGTTTTCTCTAGCATATGTTTTTACATTGGAGATGTTCTGTTTTTCCTAAGGCTCTTTACATCACAGGAAAAGAAGTCTTCAACTTCAAAATGATATCTTATGTGAATGCTACAGATGGTATCGCATACATAAATATGGATGTTGTTGACAGTCATATTTGCCTAACTGTTGGGTGTATTCAAGT
This sequence comes from Anseranas semipalmata, assembly GCA_013399115.1. Lineage (NCBI taxonomy): Eukaryota > Metazoa > Chordata > Aves > Anseriformes > Anseranatidae > Anseranas > Anseranas semipalmata. The sequence goes on from VXAA01000909.1 coordinate 291,759, forward strand.
AGTTTTTGTCAACAAGTTTGTTTCATCTATTTTGGTAAGTTAAATTTTCCAGTTGATATTCCTTAGCATGCAGACACCATTGGCAAAGCTAAAAAAGGATAAAGCATGTAAGATGGTGCCCATTTGTGTTAGAACTCTTCTGTGATCTTGTAAAACCATTGCTGGAACTGTGACTGGACTATTTACTTTTCTTTATATTTTTGTTATTGTGGAATGGATGGCTAAACAACAGTGTTTGCTAATAATGTTAGTCTTTTTCTTTTCTTTAAATGATCTGTGGCAACTTACAGATTTACATGCTGTTCAGTGTTTTGTAGTGTTGAAATGTCAGTATTCAGCCATGAAAATTAATGCCTTTTCCATGCATTCTGCCAAATAAATCTATCTTTTACACTCCAAATGAGTGAAAAAGACACAATTCATACAAGTCGTGTTACATGGTCATTGCTGTTGCTATCAGACTTAGCAAGTATTCACTATGGAATTTTATTTTTATATACGCATACTTTATCATATTTTGAGGGAGATTATCCTACTAAGGAATACAGAAAAAGTGTTTAGCAAAAATAGTATCTTAAGATGATTTACTATTTAAAATACTATGATTCTTAGAGTTCTTGAGAGTTTTATTAAGAATTATATTACTTCAACTTCTATATTTTTTTCTAGGCTTTTATAAATAACTTTCAAGCTGCCAAAGAAGCTCTTACTGAAGCAACTGTCCAAGCAGCAGAGAAAGCAGCTACAGGTGTAAAAGAGCTAGCAGAGCGTAGTTCTCGTTTGGCACTAGACATCTATATTAAAGCACCTGTTGTGATAGTTCCACAGTCAGCAGTGTCTGCAAATGTTCTGGTGGCTGATCTTGGTCTAATCACTATAAAGAACCAATTCTTTATCGCTAAAACAAAAATTCGATATAATCTCCCACCTGTTGTTGACTCTATCACAGTGAAATTGAGTGAACTGAAGTTATACAGGTAATGCAGATTACAGGTAATGCAAGATTTTTCAAATTCTTATAGTCATTGTGGAATACTTCAGTTGAAGAGCTTTGAGAAGTTATCAAAATAATTAATTAATGGTCGGTTGTTGCAAGATACACTGTTATCTTGAAATATAACAGCAAATTAATAAAGATTTTGTAAAAACAATTAAAATTTTTGGCTTAGGAGAAATATCAATCTAAACATGTCTTTTAACAGAAGCGAATGTCTGTTTACAGAATATCACATAGAGTAGTAGACTTAGGAATCATTCACTGCTTTGGGACAAGTTAAACCCACTTGTAAATGGGTATATATATATATATATATATATATATTTTTTTTTTTTTAAGCTAATCTTAACAGGAAAGAAATCAAGCCAGATGGTTGTAAAGAAACATTTGTAAATGGGCTTTGGTGCAGGGGATGAAGAGCAGGAGAGGAAGAGGAAGGGGATTTTCAGACACAATTGAAGAATACTGAACAGAGAAGGAGCTGCTCTCCAGTGGAGAGCAGATGAGAGGTCATAGCTTGCAAGAATTTAGTATGCTGCATGCCTGATGTGTCTCCTTGCTGCCAAGAAAGGATGTTTAGTTGGTGGAGTAAAGTTTTAACTAGAAATACTAGTAGTGCACTTAGCTATGAAGACCATTTTACAATACTATTCAAAAAGATGAGGAAAAGACAGAAATGTGTTCATGTTTGTTAGAATATATGTGTGTTATGTAGAGCTGATAGTATTTTGTTTCTCTTCACAGATCGTGCTATGAGCAGGATACTTTGCAAAGTGAAGTACAGCTGCTGCAACCGCTCAATCTGGAAGTAGCTGTTGAACGAAATTTAGCTGCTGCATGGTATAATGAAGTTCCTGATATTGAAATATCTGGACGACTCAAGCCTATGAATGTAAGCAGTCATTTCTGAAAACAGCTGTTAAGATATCTGTGGAAAATAGATTAATTTTTCCTGTCCATAAAAGCCTAGGATATTATTTGATCTAAAGACACATAGGTAGAATGGATTTTATCATTTCGTACAGAAAAAGGAAGCAAATAGTTTTTTGTTCTAATCTGGATTTCATCTGCTATGCTGCAGGTAGACTTTGTGCTATATATTACTGCTGCCAGTTAGAAATGAGTATGCTTTCATAGCCTTGTTCTATCTGTCTGTTGAAATCTTTGAAGGCTGGATTCGAAAAACTTGGTTTTTATCAGTCTGTTTATGGTCATCTGCAGAATTCAAACCTACAACAGGCTTCAGTATGAGTTAGTGCACATGATTATTTAAATTAAATGGCATAAACTGTAAAACATGTCAGGTGTATGAGGAAACCTTTTTGTCAAATTTTGAAATAAAACTAGTAATCCTTGCTGTAAAGTACCTTGTGACTAAATGCACTTGACAATTTTGAGCAACTATAGGTCAAACTGTACGTGTACTTTCTAACATTCAATTTCTAAATTGTAGCTTTGCAAAGAAAGAAAACGAAGAAACAAAATAAAGTGTGAACAACTTCTGATTTCTAGAATTTACTTTAAGGAATTGTGTGGATTTGAGAACAGTATTTTACTTGTTTATTTAGTCTCCTAACTAGTGATTCAAATTAGATGATCTATGTTTGTTTATTTATTTAATAACTTAGATTTCAGTTACCGAAAGTTTAATGAACAGATATGTTCTGAGTTTAATAACAATCTTTTTTTAAGCTAATTCTCAGTCAGGAAGACATTACAACAATATTGAGGACGCTAAATGAAAATATATGTGGAAGCTCGGATGCGTCACCGCCTTTACCAGAACCAAAAGATACAACTAGCCATTGTAGTGATATCCGCATAACTTCACAGCAATCTGCAGGTAATGTTGTCTAAAATCAAGTGTTGTCTAGCGTTTTTAGGTATTATTTTCAACTTATTCTTTCTGTTGGAATTACTCTTATGAAAAGATGCTAGATCAAGTTGTTTTTGCCTCTATTATCTTGACATAGTTTGTTGAAATATACCCATCAATAATGATAATGACTAGGACCAGCCAGGCTGCTGTAGTGAGTTTTGTAGCATGATGTGTTTTAATATAAGGACTGTTTTTCACTTCTGGCAATAATTCAATGAGCACCTAGAAGTCTGTCAGCTGGATTTGGTAACATCCTAACTTTGGAAAGTTGCTCTATTAGTCTTTTTCCTCTGTATGTTGGTTCTGTTGCTTTAGTATTTTAAAAGTTTGTCTTGTCATAATTATAGAATAGAACAAAATAGTTCAGTGGGAAGGGACTTTCAGAGATCATCTAGTCCAGCTGCCTGACCTCTTCAGGGCTAACCTGAAGGTTAAGCTAAGGGTTAAGGCATGTTAATGACAGTATTGTCCAAATGCCTCTTGAACACTGACGGGCATGGGGCATCAACCACCTCTCCAGGAAGCCTCTTCCAGTGTTTGACCACCCTCACAGTAAAGAAATTTTTCCTAACTTCCAGTCTGAACCTCCCCTGGCGCAGCTTTGTGACATTCCCACGCGTCCTGTCATGGGTTACCAGGAGCAGAGACCGGCACCTCCCTCTGTGCTTCCCCTCCTCAGGAGGTTGCAGAGAGCCGTGAGGTCGCCTCTCAGCCTTCTTTTCCCCAGACTAGGCAACCCAAGTGTCCTCAGCCTCTCCTCACAGGACATGCCTTCCAGGCCTTTTACCACCTTTGTTGCTCTCCTGTGGCCACTTTTAAGTACTTTAACATCCTTTTAATATTGTGGAGCCCAGAACTTCATACAATATCCAAGGTGAGGCCTCACCAATGCTATATATAGTGGGAGAATCACCTCTTTTGACCAGCTGGCTGTGCTATGCTTAATGCATCCCAAAATGCAGTTTGGCCTATTGGCTGCCAGGGCACGCTGCTGGCTCACGTTGAGCCTAGTTATGACATTGCTAAAAGTTGTCCCTATTGAGTAGCCATCATTATCCACAAACTGTTAGCACACGCTCAAAAACAAAGTGGAGTTAAGAACTTGTATTCTGTGTAACATTCTTGCACATAGTACTCTAGTACTACGTAGTACTACTAGTACTGCTCTAGTAGATAGTATCATTAAGGGCAGTTGTACACTTATGTCTTAAGATGATCAAAACTGCATATAGAAAACATAAACACAGCATTTTATTTGCTCAAATACATGTGATTTTGCCAAAACTAATTGGATTGGATTTAATTTGATGAATTTGATTTAATTTGAATGGATTTACACGTGGAGGAACAGGGAAGCTGTAGTCTCTTGTACTCATTTATGAGGATATATATTCTTTTTCTTATTTGCTGTCAAGTAATTTTCTTTAATGTGTTTTTAATTTCTGAAAGGTGTAACAGTTGTGACATCAGCTGTTGTGGAATTGCATTCACCTATAAAAATAAAAACAACACTAAAACTGGATTTCAGATTTGACTCTCTGACTTTGGTACTGTATAGTCCAAACTCAAAACAGGTAGGTATAATTTTGGTTACAGGGAGAAAGAAATGGTTTTGAGGTTGCCTAGAGTCCTGGAAATTACACACAGGAATATTTTAGTTTATGAACAGAGAGAATGGTTTCTAGCAATAGTAAAAAATGTAATATAAATGATAAACAATTATTTTAACTAAATCACCTGTCAGGAAAGAGAATAGCAAATGGCAGTACATCATATGTGCTTCTGTGATTTGACTTAAAATTTGCCAAAATCTCATCTTGATTAAAAGACAGTTTTGGGGGAAAAATGCAGAGGCATGCAGGCTTTTTCTTTTTTTTTTTTTGTTATACATACATATGTGTGGACACATATGTTAGTAAAATTGTGGAGAGAGATTTAGAATTCGTATCACAGTATGAATGCATTCTTCGTTTTCTTGATTTAAACTTATAAAACTCATCAGCAAATTTCTGACTAAGAGTTTGTTAGTATTTTGTTGTAAAATTATAGTGTGTTGTTTTAGATTTTGAAGACTTTTTCTGTATCTGGCTAAAAGCTACATAGTCATATGGGACAAAAATTAATTCCTCACATTTGGCATTTTTGCATATACTGTATTTTTAAACTTAAAAACAGCAAACAATCCAAAACTGCATATGACAGTTTTACATTCTTTTAAATACAGTCTCCCTCTCACTAATGAAAACTTGCTCTAGCAATCTGGTAAAAAGGTAAAGCTTTCTCTGTATTATATTTCTATGATTTTTGTTGTCTTTTGAATTACCAGTGAGTTCATTTAATATATTATTATTAGAACCCTTACCGATTACAATAAAGCTGTATATCACACCTGTATGTAATCTCTATTTCCTGTAAGCAAACCTACAAATATATTTTCATTCATTTAAACAGGTTACAAATTTGGACCAGAGAGATGATCTGTTGAAGCTTGCAGAGTTTAAGTTAGTTTTGATGTCAGCTGCAGTCAAAATGTTATCAGATGGTTCAATGAATGCTTCAGTCAAGTTAGCAAACTGTACGTTAGATGATAAAAGACAGTCAATCCAGAAGGCTACACCAAGGTCTGTGTTTCGACATAAATTACTGCTTTACTGGAGTTTGCTGTAGAATTGCAAATATTTCTCTTTTAGCATTCTGTTAAAACAGCAATTTTTGAAGTAGGTAGTCCTTAAAGTACGTTACAGTTTCTGTGTATGTGAACAGGACTTGTGTGTCCTATTTGCCATTTGTCCACATGTTGTTTGTGACAGACCAATATAGATGCTATAAACAAACTTGAAGTAGCTAAATGCATATGGAAACCGCTTATACTTTCAGCTTTAATAAACCAGTGGGGAAGTAAGACTAAGATTTTCTTCATGAAGAATAACAAACTTAAGTATAATACTTTGATATGTAAATAAGCAATTGTGATGGTCTGACTTGTCAAAATTATGAACATCTTCAGTTGCCAATATGTGGGAGTCCTGTCAGTTTTGAAGTTTTAAAGAATTTATGTTGATGTTCATTGGTTATGTTTTAAAGCATTGGTTATGCTTTAAGGTTTTCAGTATTACTTTTTGAATTCAGTCTTGTTAATGTATTGCAGCTGAAGTGAGAATCTTGAGTATCTGTCAGTATTTGTGGCTGTTTTCTTATTGTCTCATTAAATGCTGCCTTAATGGTCTTTCAGGATGGTGGAAATGAAGCATGGATTTGAAAAGAAAGTTATGGTGGATATAACCTATAAGCAGGGGAGAGATGGCACTGTTTTTGACATGATTGTTCAAGAGATATACCTTTGTGCAAGCATGGAATTTCTACTTACTGTTGCAGATATATTCCTAAAGGCTAATGCAGAAAGTGCTGCTGCACAGAGAAATCTCAAGCAGTCATTACCTTTAAAGGAGCAAGGTACATGCTGGAAATAGTTTAAAATAAATAAATAAATAAATAAATATAAAAAAATTAATATATTATANNNATATTAAATAAATATCCAGTTATTTTCAGGATTATAATACTCTTAAAAATTATAATACTCTTTTTATGTTATTTTCTGTGTGTGTATAGAACAGCTTCTTTTAACCATTGATATTTCTTTCTTTGCATCACCAAAATTGGTTTATGACCCTTGGTCTTCATTTCCAAATGAAGTTTTGTCTTCCCAGACAAAAGAAACACCTAATAATGTATTGCTAAAACAAAATAAATTGGAAAAGGACAGTTACGTCTGGCAGCCCCTAGATTTGTTTGGTTGTCTTTCCAGTCTCAACTGAATTT
>VXAA01000909.1:298830-310660 GCA_013399115.1 Anseranas semipalmata
CCTTTTTTTTTTTTTCTGTACCCTGAACATCTTAAGTTGCATGCACCTCAGCTAGGTCTGCTCTGATTATTTTGTAGATCAAAATCTAAACAAATCAGGACATCTTGCATAAAAGTATATTGGTATTGCAAATAGTACACTGAGCTTTAGCAAACTCTGCATTACTGTACAATGGAAGAATGTGTTTTGCTTCTCCAGAGAGTAGAAAATGTGTGCAGCATTTTTGTAAGATCATATCATGGCTGGCTGACATAGATACTTAGTGAAGCTAATGCACTTGCCAGTGGCAATGCAGTTGGTCTTTTCATTTCTTCTTTACGGAGAAGTTTTGTGGAGTCTTTTGTTGTGCCTGAAAGTAGTTAGAGCTTTAGAAGTTTTGTATTTCCAGTGAAGAGCCTACAAACAAGTTAGTGGCAAGGATCTACATGTTTTCTGATGCCAGTTTTTCTAGATCTTACCACTAAATCTTTAAAATACCTTTGAATGTTATAAACAAACAAACAAAAAAAGATGTAAATAATGACAGTTTAAGCTTTGAACAATTAATCTAATTGAATTTATGTTTTTGAAGCACCTCTGCAGCCTGTCTCTACAATGGAAATGAACATTATTGTTAAAAATCCAGAGATTGTGTTTGTGGCCGATTTAACAAGAAGCGATGCTCCTGCATTGGTGGTTACAACACAGTGTGAAGTGTTCATTAAAAATAGCCCTGAAAGATATAGCATGACAGCTGCTGTTAAAGAGATACAAATGAAAGCATGCCCATTTCTTCCAGACAAAAGGAAAGGGAATGTTACTACGGTGAGTTTACTAACATCCAGTTTGTATTTAAGAGGCATTGTATTACTTATGCTACTAGAATATAAGTTATTTCTGAAGCTTTCATCATTTGAATGTCTATTATGGATATATGAATAAAGTTTTGTGTTTGGGTTATATTGTTGCTTTTATTCTGTTTTGTATGTTAGGCCAAAAAGTCTCATCTTAATCTGTGGCTTTGCGATTTGCTTTCAATGACAAGGTAAAAATTAAGAGCCTAGAGGAGTGAAAATGTTAGTAATCTCTGACATCCCATGTAAGCCAAATAAATAATATTTTGTGAGAATACACTGTTTCAGATACAGTATAGTCAATTTGGAATTTCAGTCTGAAACTTTGCATTACATAGCTATGTAAGTGAATAACAAAGGGTCACAGACAGAATGGAAAATATGTATTATGAATTGTCTACAGTATGCTATTCGTAAATTTCTTCATGTTAAGGTACATAAATCCATTATATTAATGCTTTGACCATGTATATTTTGGCAGCAGAATCAGACTTGTTAGCTACTGGCCAGGTGACTCCTAAAGCTTCTTAAAGCTCTTCTGGATCTATTGCAGACTACGTGTCAGTTAACTCTAAAATGATATTGTATCAGAGAAAAACAGTATATCCAGCTGCATATCTATGTCCTCAAACTGCAGATGAATTTTGAAGAACTAGTCCTTTCAACTCTGCATTAACGCCTGCCTAGTTTATGAAGCTATATTGGCCATAACGAAGATATAAGTGCAAACGACAGGGGCTTCCACTTCATCTCTTTATCAGATACTTTCGTAGAAGCTCAGCTTACTCCTTGGGTAGACAATCTTTGATTGCATTAATGTGTTAAAAATCTGTGGTTGAGAAAGTAATGCTCTTGCACTCAGAGCCACGATACAATGCAGAGTCTCTTGACTTCCATTTCTGTAGATGGTGAATGTGGCACAAATGTGGCTATCTTTACAGAATGTGACTAAAAGGGTTCAGGCTTCACTTTCATTCTTACAGAAACATCCTCTGCCAGATTCTCACATCTCAGACTGTAGAAAAAGAAAAAGATCTGTCTGACAGGATCCTTGTGATAGAAAGAGGGAAGAAACTTCTTAGGACCTTAGTTTTGGTGCTCAAAACAGTACCCTCTTTGAAAGATTTAGAAAGTTTCAAAAGATTAGTAGAGGTCAAATAAGATGTTCTCTGCAGGTAGCAGTGTAACTAGCCCCTTTTGAAAAAATGCAGGTAGGAAATCTCTTAACCCAGGTTTTATGTAAGCAATATAATTTCAGTCAGGTAAAATAATCTGAGAAGTAGAGATTCCGATGACATTCCATTGATTTTAGTCAAGAAACAAAATGCATACCATGATGTTTTATGAAGATTGCAAGATTTCTGAAGACTTATATTCACATGAAGATTTTATAGTGCCTAAACTTTGGGGACACTAGGGATAGATGAATTTGTCTCCTGATGAATAGATTTCCGCAGATCTCAGGAAACTAGCCCCTGAATTTAGAGTATTGCAAGTGATGAGGTTCTTTCCCTACATTTCTCACATGTACATTGGTCTAAAGAAGACTATATTCTTTTTCATTCTTGGTTGTACCACAAAATAATAAAATGGTGAATTTGAGCAGTAGTGGTTGAAATAATAACATGGACCAAAAATTGTTAGATCAAATTCACTTGGGAAAAGGATGGTAAATCTGATTCAGGGTATTTCTATGCCCCCAGCATCTGATTTAGATGTGGACAGAGATGTCGGAAAGATTACAAAATTAATATTGCTGGAAATTACTTTTTTTTTTTTAGAGACTTATCTTCTCAGGTAAGGGACTCGAGCAAATTTTGCTGTCAATACAGTATCACTAGAATCTAACTACATTTGCCAGCGTTATTAATCACAGAGGGCTATGGTTTTGGTTAACCTTGCTAAATGGGAGTATGCAAGAGCTAATTGTAAAATAAAGCTGGAACTGAATAATTGTGATTCAGAGATATATTTATTCAGTATGTTGTTGCTTTGTTGTCATTAACTGAAAAGTGTGATTCTCCTCAAAAGTCACAAGTGTGATGATGCAGGGTGTATTTGAAGATATCTGCAGACTTTACCCAAAGAATGTAGCTACTATAGCGTAGTACATTTTACTGTAGTTGACATTTGACTCTTTAATGATTGAGAATAGCTGAGATGATGCTTCTGATGCTTTTTTTTCCTGTACATTGGAGCACATATTAGTGTTCAGATTACTGTTAATTTTGAAGAATGGGTAATGGTAGATTTCCAGTATTTTTGATGTATGGTATTTAAAATTATATGTTTTTTAAAAGATTTTTTTCTCAACATGTGTTTTTACTCTTTTGTGTAGGTATTACAGCCTTGTGACTTCTTCTTTGAAATGAAACAGTCGGGTACTAATCCACAGTCAGCTGATCTAATGATTAAATCTCTAACGGTAAAAGTAGGTAGATTTTTATCATGGTTTTTAGTTCTCTACTCCTTTCTGCTCAGGAGGCTTTAAAGTTGCTTGTAGGATGTTTCTTTAAAAAAAAAAAAAAATCAGGAATGGCTGAAGTGGTTAAGTGTTTCTGTTCTTCATTAGGTCACCTTGCTGTTTAGGATGTGAAAACAAAGTTAAAGAATAACAATTATGTCACAATGCCCTCGTTTTTGAACCTGAGTATTATAAAATAGCCTGATGTGCAGAAATAAGCTTTGAAGCATTCACATATGGTGTTAGATGATGTAGTTTTGAAAGCTCCTATCTGGAAGAAAAGCAGGGGTTGAATATCTGAACAGGTTAAAATGTAGCTTGCAGAAAGGAATCTGTTTTCAAATGTGGGGAAAGAGTCCTGTAGAGAACAGAACTGTTTTGTTGTTGTAACATAATTCATTATGATTTTGTGTCTGAAAGTAAGCTGTCTTTTTCCTGTACTAGCTTCTAATTTCCAATTATTCCAACTTCTTATTTGTAGGTTTCACCAATAATCATAAATACAGTAATTACTATTACATCCGCCCTTTATCGCACTGCAGAAACAACAGAAGAAGAGATTAGTCAAATTCCTCTGGACTTGTGGAATACAAAAGATGTAAAAAATCTAAAACTGTGGTTTCTTGAAGAGTCAAATGAAAATGAAGACACAAATCCAACCACTGAACTGGTTCCCACAGGAGAATCATTGAAAATGAGTATAGAATCTGTTGTTCTAACACTTGAAGCTGGGGTTGGCCACCGAACTGTACCAATGCTCTTAGCCAAGTCCTCATTTCTTGGAGAAGTCAAAAACTGGAGTACACTTATCAACCTACATTCTCAGCTTGAGCTGGAGGTGAGGAATCCTAGATGAAGAAGCAAAGTTCTCTTAATATATTAAGTGCATTATGTTACTTAGAAAATAAAAGTAACCCCTATATGTGATCATTAAGCTCTTGAAGATACTTATTGTAGGAGCAGGACAGGAATGAGGTGTTAAGGTAGCTAAAGTGAAAATCTAATGCATTAAATTTACATCATATTTGAAAAGTCCTGGCAGTCAGGTGAAGTCCCTGGTGACTGGAAAAAGGGAAACATCACTCCCATTTTTAAAAAGGGTGGAAAGGAGGACCCGGAGAACTACAGACCGGTGAGCATCACCTCTGTGCCTGGCAAGATCATGGAACAGATCCTCCTGGAAGCAATATCAAGGCATGCACAAGACAAGGAGATGATCAGAGACAGCCAGCAGGGCTTCACGAAGGGCAAATCATGCCTGACCAATCTGGTGGCCTTCTATGATGGAGTGACTGCATCAGTTGACAAGGGAAGACCAACTGATGTTATCTGCCTGGACTTCTTAAGGCTTTTCATACAGTCCCACATGACATCCTGATCTCTACATTGGAAAGATAAGGATTTTGAAGGGTGGACCATTCAGTGGATAAGGAATTGGCTCGATGGCTGCACACAGAGAGTAGTGGTCAATGGTTCTATGTCCAGCTGGAGGCTGGTGATGAGTGGTGGTGTCCCTCAGGGGTCTGTCTTGGGACCAGTGCTTTTCAGTATCTTCATCAATGACATAGGTGATGGGATTGAGTGCACCCTCAGCAAATTTGCAGATGACACTAAGCTGAGTGGTGCAGTTGATACAACAAAAGGAAGGGATGCCGTTCAAAGGGACTTGGATAAGCTTGAGAAGTGGGCCCATGTGAACCTCATGAGGTTCAACAAGTCCAAGTGCAGGGTGCTGCACCTGGGTTGGAGCAATCCCAGACATGAACACAGACTGGGAGAAGAACTCATTGAGACCAGCCCTGCAGAGAAGGATTTAGGGGTTCTGGTGGGTGAAAAGCTTGACACAAGCCAACGGTGCTTGCTTGCAGCCCAGAAGGCCAGTTGTGTCCTGGGCTGCATCAAGAGAGGCGTGACCAGCAGGATGAGGGAGGTGATTGTCCCCCTCTGCTCTGCCCTGGTAAGGCCACACTTGGAGTGCTGCATCCAGGTCTGGGGCCACCAGCACAAGAAAGACATGGACCTGTTAGAGCGGGTCCAGAGGAGAGCCACAAAGATGACCAGAGGGCTGGAGCACCTCTCCTATGAAGAAAGGCTGAGAGAGCTGGGGATGTTCAGCCTGGAGAAGAGAAGGCTCTGGGGAAACCTCATTGTGGCCTTTCAGTACTTAAAGGGGTCTTATAAAAAGGATGGGAAGGGACTCTTTACTTGGGTAGATAATGATAGGACAACGGGCAATGGTTTTAAAGTAAAAGAGGGGAGATTTACATGAGATGTTAGGAAAAAATTCTTCACTTTGATGGTGCTGAGGCACTGGAACAGGCTGCCCAGAAACGTTGTGGATGCCCCATCCCTGGAGGTGTTCCAGGCCAGGTCAGATGGGGCCCTGACCAACTTGATCTAGTGGGTGGCATCTCTGCCCATGGCGGGGGGGTTTGGAACTAGATGATCTTTAAGGTCCCTTCCAACCCAAGCCATTCTATGATTCTATGAAATTTAATGTATTGATGTCAGTAATTGGGGTTATGCAATCTCCCATTTATACACATTTATATTCATTTATATTCTATTCATTTATATTTATATTATGCACAGCTTCCCAAAGGCCTGCTGTGAAGTACTAAGTTTTGGAGTAGCAACTGGATAAAACTCTTTGACAATGTTAAATTAAGATTGCAATAGAATATATTCATGTGTCATTTCTATAATGTATTATGTGGTGTCAGTGTCATACATGAATCCTCCAAACTGGCTCATATTTGGAAATTAATGATATAAAATTCATTGCTTATTGTAGGTATATTCTTCATTGTTTTGTAGTGCTTTACACTTCTAGTGCCTATAGCATAAGCCAAAATTATATTTTAAGTGACAGACCTTATGTAACTTACTTGGAAATGGGTCTTTCCCATATAGTCGTAGGTGCCTCATTTATTTCCTTAATGCATTTGCTTCATCTTATGATGGGAGTTGACTAAAAGTCCAATTTAATTATGTCTTTAACATTCCAAAGTAGTTAATATTTATAAATCAGAATTTTAATTCTTTTAAAATCTGTAGAGCTTTCATTGATTTAAGTTGTATATAATTTCCTAACCGACATTTGCATTTCCCATAGGTACACTATTTTAATGAGATGTTCGGGGTGTGGGAACCATTGCTTGAACCACTAGAAATTGAGAAGACTGATTTATTCAAACCGTGGATTCTTGAAATCAAGGTATGTTTTCCAAAGCTGAACTCAAATCTTCCATTTTAATTCCTTTAGGGGAAAAAAATAAAAAATTAAAAAAATTAAAACTGCACCTTTCATTACTGAGACTAATTAAATATCTAATGATTTTGTTCCTTCTTGTTGGATTACTGATACTTTTTTTTTGCCCTGTTAGTGAATGAAACCGGCTCTTGCACCAGTGAAGATCCAGACTCTCATATCTTTTAAATAATACTGTCTTTTAGGTGACAAGAAGATTTGATTCCTGTTGCACTATATAATCATGATGGCTTTAAATCAGTTCTCTAAAGTCAGGTCGTATGCTATTGATGCATTCAGTGGCTTTGGAAAGATAGAAGACCACTCGTACTGTTCCACAGTAGTATCTGTACCAGAATCATACTGGAAGCACTGATACATGTTACTAACATAAAGTGCACTGTGGGAATAGTGCTTTTCTCATTTCAGCTCCACCTTGAAAATAGTCTAGATTCTGGTCTCAAAGTAGATAAGGAATAATTTAAAGAAAGGGAGATAGGTTTTTGTTTGTTTATGTTTTCCCCACTCTCTCTTAATTCTCCTTTATTGCATTGTTTTCTGATTTGCACAACTTTTCAAGTTTTTTTTGCCTGAGAGCTTGCTCAGAATTGGAAAACCGTCCTTCTCCTACAACAACTATTATCAAACAGTTTTCTGCGGCAGTGGCTTCAGAATTAAGAAATTGCTATTAAAAATGTTCCTAAGAATTTTCTAGGAAGATAAGAGACCTAATGCAGGAGAAAGGTAGAAGATAGTGAGTCAAGCCTTGTATTTTCTTGCCCAGATTTGAAATGTAACATTTGGAAATGCATCATTGCCAGAAATACTGAAGTCCTGGAAAACGTATTTCATGCAGGTTTTTTTTTTGTTGTTTTTCCTGTCAGCAGTTTTTTTTTTTCTTTTTCGTTTTTCCTGTCAAATACAAAAAAAAAAAACATACAAACTGAGTATTTGGTTTGGAACCATGAAGACAAAATTTGGGGTTACTGTTTTAAGAATGGGAAATCAACTATGTGTAATAGTTATTACACAGTGTTATTAGATGTGTTAAGATTAATGTTTTCACACAGCATTTACTAGGTATGTTAGTATTTGGGTATGTTTATTTTTGAATAATGATAAATTTAGCTGCTATTATTGGAATTTCATTGACCTCTGAAATCTACCTTTTGCCTGTTGCCTTCTTCTTTCCCTCTTTTTGTTTTAAATTGAGAATAAAAACATGAACAAAACAGGCAAATCAGTACAGGCTATGGAATTGGGAAGAAGGGAGGGGGCAAAAAAGAGTCATGAACTGAAACTTGCTATACAGAAAGAATTGTCAGATAAGAATTCTTAAAAAAATCTCCTTTCAGATGAAGAAGAAGGCTAAAAAAGCATTAGTTGAATCAGATGCAGAAGAAGAAAACTACAAAGTTCCAGAATATAAAACAGTAATAAATGTTTCTTCAAAAGACCAGCTGAATATTACACTATCCAAATGTGGGCTACAAATGTTGAGTAACTTGGGCACGGTAAGAAAAATAACTGCAGTGTTGGATTTGTGTTAAATGAATGTTTGGACAGATTCTCAATTTGCGTTTTGTATCTGTACTTTGCTTTCTAGGCATTTGCTGAAGCAGCTAGTCGAACTTCAGACATCTTCAAAAAAGACCGAGCACCATTTGTACTAATAAATTCTTTAGGACTTCCCATCACTGTCTCGCCTAGTGATTCCTTTAGTGTCCTCAATGTTGAATTTGGAGCAAAAATATTTCATTTAATAGATGGAGAGAATTTAAATATGGAATATGTCAGAACAAACAGTGAGAGTGACCAGTTCACAGCAATGACAACTCTGAGTAGCAAAAGGTTTTACATTCAAATCTGTAAGTTCCAAAATTCATAAGCCTTCTGTTTTTGCATCATGGTGCGTGATGCATCTTGTATTTGCCAGTAAATACGGGGGGACTGTGTAACATGAAAGGAATGTTTCTTTGGATTGTAGATGCATCTCAGTGTCTGAAATCCTGCTTTGGCCTTCTAAGCTAAAAGTTACATGGATCTTGCTTGTTAATTTCTGTAGCATAAGTTTCCTGCTATGATAGCTTATTTAGATAACTAATCTTTATTTCATAATTTTATTGCAATCAAATGGTTTTTGTTTGTATTCACAAGTTAATGCAGAGTTAAGCCACCCATTTTTTTGTCTTTTTTTTTTTTTTTTAACAATACTAAGGGCTGTATACATGCATGTTCAGAGAAGTTACTCTTAAAGGGAAAGCTTTCAAGAAAAGATTGTTTGAAATAATTTAAAGTAAGAACACAGTTAAAGCTGAAATAAAATTTAGCTATTTTTAATGGTGTGTGAATTAACAATATAAGTTGATTTGTTGTAGCAATTGACAGTTTTTCAAAACCGATACGGCAAAACAATCTGACTTATACAATTTATTACTATGAATAATATTCATATGATTTATTAATAGTTGAATTTTTATTGCAATATATATGTGTGCTGTACTTTAGTAGTAAACCATTACATTTTGTAAATATTTCTTTCTAGGCACCAATTTTATTTGCAGAGGTAAAAGCTACAGTGTATTTAAGTTATAGATTCATTTACTCCTCCTTTTCCTGTGGGGGAAAAAATAATCTTTCCTATTTATTTGGTAACACTACAAGGTTGTCAGGTAGACTAAAAGTGGTGATTGTAGTTATTCATATACTTCAATGTTGTTTTAGAGATTGAGTGGTACAGGAAATACTCTTGAATGCGCAGTTCTGTATTTCGAATGTATCTTCATCTTCATTTTGAGTGTTTCATTTCTCACATTGTAAATTCTAGGTCCACATAATCATTCCACCGTAGAGAAGATTCCATTGACAAAAGTGGGTCGATGTATTTACAGAGTAAGGCATGAGGAATCAGGTGTTGAAAGGTCCATTGTCTGCCAAATTGATACTGTTGAAGGAAGCAAGATAATAACTATACGTTCTCCTATCCAGGTATATATCCAGTATATATCCAGAAATATATCCAGTATATTTCCCTACATTATAGTTCCATTAATTTTTAAATTTTTTTAATGAATATAAATGATCCTGTAGCATGTAAATAAGTATTTCTACAACTGTATTTTACAAACTGATCTGAACAATTCATATAACTTTGCTGCTGTGTATTATAAGGTAGTTTAGAAGAGATTTTCAAGAATAAAAAGCTTTTTCAAAGTGACTAAGGCAGAGGATAGGGTAGTGCTGGAAATGGACCAGATCTTAGATCAGGATAGTTCATGACTAGTGTTTTCTAGTACTAGCTCTAATTTCAGTCTTGTTGAAATGTTTGCTTTGTACGAAATTTTCAAACCTCTCTTAAATTTACCTTGGTTCCTGAAGGTTATCCTTCTGTTGGATTATTTCATTTTCTTCATCCTATACCACTGACACTTGAATTTCAAATTTAATACCAAATCAGCTGAAGAGTGAGCCCTTTGAGCATACCTTTTTGATTGAATAGTCTTTTTGGTAGACATTATGTAATTTATTAGGCCAGGGAAAATAGAACTTTATGGATGGTCCAGATAGTAGTATTCTATTATACTGTCCATGTTACACAGTTAATGGTCATATTGACTGTTTTCTTCCCTAAGTTAAATTTTAGCTTTGATATCAATGTGATAACTGGATTTTGGTCAGTATCTAGGCTTTCTTGTGATTGCACAAGATCCAGAAGTAATTGCAAATGGGTCAAAAATAGAACTATTTTTCTAGTATTTGTGTGCTTGCTACATAATGAAGAGCTTGGATGTCTTAGTACAGTAGGTATACCACTTCAGAGGAAAGAGTAGCAGGTATTTCATTTTTGCTACATGTGGTTGTATTTTTTTTTTCAAATAAAACAACAACATTGATACTTAAAACCAAGCTTTCACTCTTCTATATAGGTATGTGTGCTGTAATGTCAGAACTAGGTGACTGTGCAGCATTCATAAAAAAATTATTACTCTGCTTGAAGACTTAATAGAAAATTTAACATTAACTTCAAGTTACTCGTATACATTCATGACATGAAAGAACAATATTCTGTATTTGTGTAACACATGCTTTTATGTTGGATTAATCTATATGTGTCTGTGTAAAATTTGTAGAGCACCTAAGCAATATTAGACATTTCTTCCAGTGAGACCAGGAAAGGAGAACATTAAATAATTGAAAATTTTAGAAAGGGAGCAACTGATTATGACTAATTCCCCAGAGCTGATAATACCATTAAATTAACCCTGAAATAAAAAACTAATATTTGCAAAGAACAAAAGAGCTAAGTGCCCACCAAATTCCAATGGATGTTGATCGTTTATCTGTGAGCAAATGTTTTGCTTCCCTTGTGTTTTCTGCCATGTGAGTTTTGATCCACAGACCTCTGTATCTGTTATATCTTTAAGTTCTTTGGAAAGTTATTAAATAGTTCAGATTTACTTGTCTTTGATTTTACAGGGTTCGTTTCTCCTTGAAAAGAATTTTACAGCTAATGTAGTAATTTCATAAATAAAATATATCATTAAACTGCACAACAAAATCGTTTAAGGATATTTGCTGGTATTAGAGACAGTTCTTTTGAAATACCTGACCTTGAATGGCACATGGGTAAGATGAACAGTGAGAGAGTCCTCATTCTGTGCTCTGTTAGGCTCAAAACAGTTTATCTTACCAGTTTTTCCTAATGTATCTTGCTGGATTTTTATTTTACATAGATAAGGAATCATTTTTCAATTCCATTCAATATTTTTGAGGAAGGAAGATGTTTGGGGACTGCATCACCAGAAAATGAATTCAACATACCGTTGTCCTCATACAGGTACTTTAGTGCATTGTTCTTTTATCATGGAATATGTTAATACATTGCTGATTGTTGTATCCATATAACTATGCTAAAAAAAGAAAAGTTCTGTTTCCCATTGCTACCTAATACTGTAATTGATACTATACTGTCATTGTTGGCTAGGATCTTCTCAGAGCATTTGGTCTAAGTTAAATAGGATACTGTTCAATTGAAATTGAATTTTTAGGCACTTTTGAAATCCATTTTACCAAACAAATAAGCTGAGTGTTTGACTGTCTCTGACTTATTTAAGAATCCAAGTCCAGGTGCTTCTGGGACACAGTGATGGTTATCCACACAATATAGACATTGTTCTTCACAGAATCACACAGAACCATTTAGGTTGGAAAAGACCTCCAAGTCACCTAGTCCAACCTATAAACTAACACTACCAAGTTGTTCACTAAACCATGTCACTAAGC
>VXAA01000911.1:0-21080 GCA_013399115.1 Anseranas semipalmata
CTTTCTTTCTTGGTGGAGACAGTGTTGAGGTGTGAAGTCAATTTCCTCGCCCTCGGCAACCTCCTGGGTGGACCTTCCACCACATCCTCACCTACCAGTCTCTCAAGCTCCAAGGCCTCAAACCTGTTGTGTAAGGGCACCTGGGCAGGCAAGGCTGGTAGGGAGGGGGGGTGCCTGTGATGCCAAGCAGGGACCTGCTTCCATTCCTCTTCATCTCTTAGGTCCCCTCCCTCTGCCTTACAGCAACAGGGCAGGGGGTCCACCACTATTTGGGGTATCTCACCCCGGTGCCTTTCAGGCATAGCAGGGAGTTGCTCCACCTGTCTGTTTCCTGCTCACACTCCCTGATGGCCCTTAACCTCTCCACCTCCTCCTTAAGCTCTGCCACCAGGTCATAATGATCATAATGTTAATAGTAATGAAATGAGTTTGCAGTGTTTCCAGGGCTGGACAGGAAAGCAGAATACTGTTCCCAGCTTGTATGCACAGGTCATTCTTTGTGTTTTGGCTTCTCCATTGTGCCCATAGGGATGGGGTTAGTGATTCTGACCACTTTTGCCAAGGGCTCTGAAATTCATTGCTGACAAGTGCTGTATCAGGGTGACGTGCTATTTCTGGTTCCCACGCTGTTTTTGTGGTTTTGGTCTTCTGAATGCTCTTGGAGATAAACAGGAAAAAGACAAACTTTATGTATGTGAAGCTGATGCTTTAAAAATGATAATCTTTGGGGAGAGAATGTAGATTGAAATCTCAATTCATATGTTTTTTTTTTTTTTTCCTTCCACTTTAAAGCTGAATGTTAACAGGTAATGAAACTCTCCAATATTTATAGTAGATGAGACTGCTCCCCACTTGTATTTCCACTAGGGAGAAGCGATGAAGATTTAGCTATCATCTTGCATGTATAGGTAATGCTTGTGTGCATAACCAACACCCCCAAACCCAACAACACCCATCCTTGCATCCAAAACCCTGCTCGGATCTGTGGAAACAGCTGTTAGTAATTTTAGGCACAGTGACAATATGTGCTTAATGTACACTGTTTGGGGTGGTTTTATATGATTATGTACTTGCAAGGGTAGTGGATTGGGATTTAAATTAATTTTAAGAACAACTCTTTCATAAGGTCCAAACAAAATCCAGAGGCAGGGCTGGTTTGTTTTCCCAGCTATGCCATGGGCCTTGGGAGCAACTTCAGTCAGGCACAGCACCTGCCCTTGTGAAGCAGGAAGAGTATGGGGACATGCATAACACTACTTTAAAAAGAACAAAACAAACAAACAAACAAAACATGTTGAGTGGTTTAGGGTGAGAAACTTAATTTCTATCAGGGAATGTTAATCTGTGAAATGCACTGAAGATAATGGTGATTGTTACAACTTTGAGATTCTGGTTATATGTTAAGAAAATGATCAAGCAAAAATGATTGTTTCTTTCTGCCTGGGACTGTATGAATCTGGCCTGTGCAGAAGTTAGTTTCATTTGCTCCCTGTCCTTTTCCGCACCTGCACACACTTCTGCTGAGCTATTCAAGCATTTGGTCCAAAGCCCAGTGGAGTTACGAGATTCAAGATGCGTTTTTCCTAGTGTTGTTTGTACTGGGGTTCAGCTAGACGCTTGTGCCTGAAACCTCCCTGTAAATGCATCTGACTTTGAAAAAGCAAGTTGAGGCTCAAATGAAAATTGACCTTTTGGAGATCTGAAACAGGATGCACGGACAAAACTTTTCAGGCTTGAATAACACAAATGCAGGCAGTGAGCCTTGCTGGGACATTGATGTTTGGACAGCAGAACATTGCTGGGACATCAATGCCTGGTGGACAGCAGAGGCAGTGATGAGACTTGGTGCTTGGGACAATGGCATCCACAGAGAATGAGTGCCCCAGTTGCTGCTTTCACAGGTGCAAAGTGCCAGAGACAGCTGGAGGAAGGAGGTGTCTGGCTACTGAGTCAATGACCCTGGACAGGGTGGGTTACTTCTACGAGGAGAGTAGAGGTGTGGCACAAACTGTGTGATGTGTCACCAAAAGAAAATTAATCTCTTAGCTCGAGAGAATTTGATTTCATTTCTCTGGCAGGAACAGCCTTTTCTTTTTCTTCTCTCCTTTTTAAAATCTCAGTTTGAACTTCCCTCCAGTACTTCATTCCTGAAGAGAAAAAGAAACTTGAACAGCCTGTTCAAGGTGTTGACCTTCCAAGGAAAGAGTGTGTTATATGTGTGGCAGTGTAAACCCTGAGTGATCATTCAATAAAATAACATTAAAATCTATGGTGAGTCTGATTTGTTAAATGAAGAAGTAGTACATCTCACCTTCCAGCTGAATAAATACAGCTTGTAGTGGAGTGTAATACTGTCATCATAACATAATTGAAATGATATTATTCCAATGTACAATTCAATAAAACTAACCACAGTAGTGGAATTATCGATTTAAATTCAGTTAAAAGCAGTTCACATATTCTGTTCAAAATATTTCTGATGAATATCAGCTCTGGTAATATGATTTCCTTCATTCAGTAGCAAAAAAAAAAAAAAAAGTTTTTATCAGCCTAAAATATCAGATAAAATGTTAGGAAAGAATTTGATTTTGCTCCTTTGGCCTGAGCAGACTGAATCCTTACAAGTGAGAGCACTCTTTTTTCAGTAGATGTGTTTCTGGTGCATGCCCATTTTTTACTGTGGTTTTAAAAAAAATAAGATGGTTTACTTAATGACATGTGTCTGAAGGCAAAGAGTCCTTTCTGCTGAAAGCAGCCACAGCTAGTTGTAGGCATGATTATTTGTCATGTAAATGTCTGGCTCCAACCTCTTCTGAACCAGAAGAAAGAGTCTGTGGTAATTACTTGGGTTTTTCCTAGTGTAATTAGCAAGTAATCTGCTGTGACATCTAAGTACAACATATGTAGTCAGTGTGCAAGTAAATATGTTGTTTAGTGAATTGTAAAGCAATGTCGTCCTTTTTAAGTTGAAGCTGTAGTATTGCAGAAATGCCTTGTGCATACAGTAGCTCTCAAGGCTATTTTTTCCTGGCTCATTCTAAAAAGGTCATTGAAACATGGGGAAGCAACTGCGTAGATCATTTCACGTGAGGAGCAATGAAAATGTATAGATTTGGCATTTGTTTTTTCTTTGTGGCAGGATCAATACTGCAATCATAGAGCCGACATTGCCCTTCTTTTTCTTCTCCTTTTTCTTTTTCTGTTCATTTTCTCATCCCTATTTTAAATCTACTTTTAAGAGGCAGCACAGCAATTAGTAATTTCAGGATTTAGGTCTTGGCTTAAGTTTACTAGCTTGTTAGTTCTCTCAGGCTCCACTATCAGAACAGCTATCAACTGATTGTACGCTAGCTCTTATTTTCCTATAGGAGAAGGAAACCTATCTTTAGGGGAGCAAGGTGTATGGAGGGGAGGTGTGTGTGGGCTGGAGGGGTGCCAGCCTGTTTATAGAACTGGTGCTGCTGCTAGCTCTTTGCAGGTGTCCTGTACCTCTCCATCAGGGAAGATGTGCTCTGCATTGACACTTCCCATTTTATGTATAGCTTTTACCAAAAAAAGTTTGTCTTTTTTTTTTTCCTTGCTCTCCTTTTGTGCATATTTGCTCATACTAGCATACTTGTTCTGCGCATTTGTAGATCCTTCTGCTTTTCAGAACATAATTGTGGCATGTTACAAAACCTCTTGCAGTAGGAACAAGCAAGCTGTATGCAATGCGCTAAGCTGGCCTGAGATCTTTGCTCCATCTGTTCAGATTACTTCCTTGCCCTGAACCTGAGCTTTAAGACATATTCCGTGTTGCTGATAAATATTATGACAAGGAAGCAATTGATAGCCATATGCATGTGACAAAAGCTTTACATTTGAAGGTAAATTCTTTGCATTTGAATAAATTTTATTTTTGCTGTTTGCTTTATTCATAGATATGCAAACTGTTTTTTTTCGATCAGCCGCACATCTAATTGATTTCGGAGTGAGGAAGAAAATAAAGGTGGAGCTTCTGATGAACATAGTTTCTCCTTGAAATGTTCTGAATACATTGATTTTCATAACGTTCCAGTTATAAGGAGGGCTGTAACCTGAAAACCCAATAAATTATCAGTGTCTACACCTGTGCATGGCGAGATCTTGTTCATCAGGCTACACCTCATTTTCCTTTATCTGTCACTGCATAAATAATGGAGTCCTTGGGTTGATTGTACCCTACCTGTGCCAAATATAGCTGCTAACCTGCCAGATGCAACAGGTTCTGAGCCCGTCAGAAGGTATCCTTCCTCATGGCAGACTTCTAAAATACCATATTATAGACCTGTCAGCATTGTACAATTTGTGCAATGATAGGAAAGTTTGAGCTCATTCTTCATCTTGGTTGAATAAAGGTTTCTCAGGCTAGTCCTAAGTGTATGAGGTCCCCTGTGGGAGGCATTTTTGAGACTTGTTCGCTAATCATGGTGGCTCACTGGCGAGGCAGGCTTCATTATTTGAGCAACATCACTTTCTGCAATTCGTGCATGCAGATAATTACTTGTGTTATATTTGCATTTGAGTTCACGGTATTTTGTAAGATGAAGTTGTTAGCTGCATTGGCTTGAAAAATAAGGGGAGACTTTTGAGCTGCTTTGGAGAAGTAGCACTGGAAGTACCTCATTTGCTTTGTGTGCATCAGGTAGTACTGCAAATAGCTTAGGGAATGAGAACTCAAATAATGAGATATGGATTGTCCTGAAAATGGCTTTTGGTTGGTGACTGGAGTGGTTCCAGCCCAGAGTCAACATCATTAACTAAGTTTGCCACAGATGCAAGTAATCTGAAGTTATGCATGTAACCTTGTGTTTGTTGTTAATGGTATGTTTGATAAGGCTGTTGTGGAAGAGAATTTCCAATTTCATATGTGCTATCAGGGTTTTTATTTTTTTTTAAAACTATAGAGCTGTTCAAAAAAGCAACCCTTGCACACAGTATTGAGCTGACCCACCATTCATTTCATGGGGTAGACCGTGCTCCATGCTGTACCATCAGTATGCTTGCTTTGTTGTATCAAGAATGGAGTTTAAAATGTTGCACTGAACAGCCCTTCGTGAGCTGCTGCTTCCTACCTCCTTGATCGTGGAAGTCAGTCTTTCTCAAGTAAGAGAAGAAATAAAAAATTAAAAAAATGGGGTTACTTTGCTCTTATCCACTGTATGACCTTCCCTCACTTCCTCCTGATTTAGGACTCGTTACAAACTCAGAAGGAAATGTTTGAGGCAGCCTCTAGCCTGACTGCTGGTGGTACTTACCTGTGCAGCATCCTTATCTCCTGCAAAGGCTTCGGTGATTAGATCTTATGTTCGTGGCAGTGCTCAGCATTTGCAGAGTCATCTGAATTTCCTGAACTGTAAGTTACATGTTCTCACGTTGTCCAGAGTTTTAATGAAGATTTTTGTTTTATTATGAGTTTAAACTTTTTAAAAGTGCAGCTGATTTGAGCATGTGTGCTGCCCCCTGACAGCCACACAGTTTTTGACGTGCTTTTCTGGCAGCATCCTTGTGAGCCTCCTCATGCAGTCATGCTATGGTCCTGCTCTGTAAAAGCAGTCAAAAGATGGAGCTCACTGTAACAGTAGCAATAGAAGTTGATGCATTCCTAATCACTCTATGATTTTTGGATTAGCTTGGTATCAGGAAGCATCAGGCCATTCAGTGAATGAGCTGCTGCCAGACTGATAGCAGCTCTGGGCTTTCTGGAACACTCTGCACAGCTGAGTGCCTCTGTGGTACAACCAAGTGCTGGAAAGTGGCTGCCCACGCGTGAACGTTTGAGGTTGCGCTGAGGGAGAATGCCACAGAAGTAATAGCACACCCAGGGCCTTGAATGGGTTGGTTCAATGTCCCATCGACTTTTGTCTCCTTTATAAACATGGGTGGATAGAAGCCATCTTTTGCTTGGCAAAGCTGCTGGATCTCTCTTGGCTTGGAGATGCAAAGTATTGGGAGCAGAGAGCCTGCAGGTACTGTGGTATTGGAGGGATGATACCATGCAGTGCCTTCAGGTCTCCTGCAAGCCCAGAGTGCAACCGAAACAGAAATAAGCCCAGCATAAAGAAGCCTATATAGGGGCATGAGAATGATTTACTTGTGAGGTGACCGACGTGCAGAGGAATTGTTGTATTGGTTGAAATGAGATAAGGTTCAGTGGTCTGAACAGGAAAGACAAGCTGCACTAATATAAACTGTATGTGTATGAGCTACGATGGTTTGGCTGCTTTCACCTCCTGGGGCTCAGTTATTTGAGCAGGTGGTGGAAGAAGCTCCGCTAACAGTGTGGGTGCATGGGCAAATTCATTAGCTTGAGGAAATATTCCCACCCTGACAATTCCGGATCAGTTATGTGAGGAGGAATGCTGACCTTTCCCATGTTTTGGTGTGTTGACCCTTGCAGGAGCAGTCATCTGAAGGGGTGCTGCTCTGCCCTGCCAGGCGAGGCTTGAGGGCTCTCATCTTCTTCCTTCCACCTCAGTAATAGCACTTGTCATCTTGCCGTGCATGTGGATTTTACACAGCTCAGCATGCTTTCCAGGAGACACCAAAATATTAATTATAATGCTGTAAAAATTAATTGAAACACAGCATAATCTCTGTTAAATAAGGTCACTGAAATTGTCTTAAAATAGACCCCTAAAGAAATAAGATGAAATCTCTCAACAGAAAAGCTTGGCAGATTTCCTGTGCCAGTCCTCTCGAGATGCTTCCTATTGCCATTAAAGTGCATTCAGTATTTCTGTATTTTCCCTAAGATCACATGCCCTAAGAGCAGAGAGAACCAGCTTTTCTATCCGGGTCATCTCTGCTAATCCATTAATGGTATTTTGGCCTCTGTTGCCCAGATAGTTGGTATGAGAGCCAAGCACTAACGGATGGCATCTTCATCTGAACGTGGACTCCTTGGGGAGCGGATGGTGGACATGGATGGAGATCCAGTCTGGCAGTTCTTTGATTCCCATCACAGATCTAATACCCAGCTGACTCACCCTTCTGACTTCTTGCCAGAAATGTGCTTTTTGTGGCAGCTTGTTTGTCACTCCCATACTTTATGACAGCTGAGGATATTTCTAAAGAAAGGGTGGAGAGGGAGGCTGTATCTGCAGCTGGATTGTGTTCCTGCAGCTGGTGTGGCTGGTTCTGAAGTTCTGCATGATTTTTGTACAAAAGCTCAAAACCCATCATTTGGGGGTCCCCATCTTCCCTAAGCCTTTGCCCTGGAGTGGTTTGAGGCAGGTAGATAGCAGCAGTCAGCTTCAAATCCAGGCTAATATGTTTGGTCAGAGGCAGAGCAGGGCATACCCTGTTCTCCAAACAGGGAAGATATAACACACACATGCTTCAGAGCCTAAGTAAAACAGGGACTGAATGTCATCTGCCCATCTATCTGTGTTGCATGTGAAGACAGCAGACAAGAGGAGGATACCTCTTCAATCCTTTTGTATGTCTGCTCATTTAAAAAATTCTTGGATCTTCCATTTCTTCACACCTGCAGGGAGAAAAACCCTCTGTCGTGCAATTCATTCATTCCAGTGCGTTTGCCGAATTACCTGCTAAGATCTTGCAAAGTTTTAGAGCAGAGCTGGCACAAAATATTTGATTGTTAGTGCACACCAAGCATGTACAAAACTGAACTGGTGAAAGGGATGCAAAACATTTGGAAGGATAAAAACCCACCAGCTTCCAAGTGACCCCAGTCCCACTGTTTTATTGGCTTTAGGAATAGCAATCGTGTCTTTTTCATCTTGTTTCAAGCCAGCAGCTAGTATCAAATCTGTTTAGATATGGAAACAGAATGTGTGTTTATGCTAGAGGTTGTTCTTATTTCATTGAGCTGGCAATAAATTATACTAACAACAAGTTTCAGAAACTTTTTTTTTTTTCCTGCAGATAACTCAGATAACTGGCCCATAACTTCAGAACCATGTTGGGATGCAAGTTGGCATTGTTGTTAATGATGTGGTTATTTTAAGAAATTATTATAATTATTATTATTATAATTATTATTATTATAATTATTATAAGAAATTATTTTAAGAAATTCAAGATCCCATGTGGTGCCATAAGCCTTTGAGGAGGATGCATGAATGGATATATAACAGTCTGATATATATAACAGTCTGATTTTGGGTGACACCTGCAGCCTTTTATTTTAAACTAAGCTGCTGTCTGGAAAGGTAAAATCGCCTTGTGTAGACAGAGAGGGTCTCACTGAACCAAATGAGCTCCAAGACTTGTAACAGCATGATCTTTTTCCAGCTCTGGTTTTTCTTTCGGTGTTGTAAAGCCCTTTCTTCTGACTGGAGATCAATGGTCTGCAGAAGTGGCAACCTTCAAGTGGAGGAACCACTGGAACTTCGGATGAGCAAGATGAAAGCACAGGTGGAGGAGCTGCTATGTTGTCTGGATGCTGCAAATCTCTGTGCCTTTTACCCCTATGCTCCAAACATGAGCCCTTCTGCAAACCACCATTTCTTTCCTGTTGACAAAATCTATGGGGAGGTAGTAGGTATGAGCAAGTCTGTAACTCTCCAAAAGCAAACAGAAGTTTATCTGACATCACAGCTAGATGAGTAATAAGTCCCTGTGCTAGTGCTTGTTAGGTGCTGGCAGCTGCTTACAAAAGCACATCTGTTTGGAGGAGCTGTTGCAAGTCCATGTTGGTCTTTCTGTGCATCATCAGCACAAGGTAGCAATCGCTACCTAATTCTAGTATGTGCATCTTTGCAGCCTCTTGAGATTACTGTCCTCCCAAACTCTACTGGTAGGAAAACAAACAAACCCTTAATACACATCTTTTGTCTGCATATGTATTTTTATGCTGTGATTGACATGAAACAAAAACAAACAAATATCATCCTACAGGATGGAAATGCGTTTCTATGTGAAAGGAAGCAGATGGAGATAAGTGGTGATGACCCAAAGTAGGTCTTTCCTGTGAATTGGGGACTGCTTTATACCCTATTCTTTTAGAAGGTGGTCAGCAGCTCTGTCTGGGGTGAGGTGAGATGTAGACTGCTACTTTTTGCAGCACTGTACCGCTGAGGGATTGACAGCCTTTGGCATGGTGATATCTGAGGTCTCCACAGTGAGAAGATCCCTCACTGGGGGAATAGCATTACAGGTTGGGACACCAGTGATCCCTGCTTCGTGGGAAGTTGCTCTCTCCTGTTCTTTGCTGTGCAGTATGATGCCCTTTCCGTAGGCAGGACCAGAAAAGAAACACCCAGAGTTTTGCAGGACTGAGACTTGCACATTTGGAGCAGAGCAAGGCTTGAAATACACCCTTAGGATTTCAAAAGAATCATGGTAAACTCGACTGATTTCCTTCCGCCTCTTCCCAGAGCACTATGAATAAGCAAGACTTTAATCTGTGGAAAGTATGTCAGTGCACCATGGTGTGGGAATGTCCCTTAAGTGCTGGGAATGGTGATTACTAGTAAATACCTGGCCCCTTCTCACACAGAGCTGGCACTTGTTTTTTAATAGGAGGAAGAAACAATTTTGTACTGACTGGCTGTGTTGCAGCAAATGGATTTCTAAGATGAGGTCAGAGGGAAAAGCCTGTGCTACTTCCCCTACCCTCTGATAACAGTCCCTGTGAGGTGCAGCACAGCCTGTCTGGTCATGCTGTGGATGCTTTGGCAATGGCCTTTCATCTCCTAAAATAAAGAAGGTAAAGGCCTGAGTGAGCGGTAAGTGGCCAAAACCAAGGTGCTTCCAGGGCTGGAGTGGAGCATCCCAAGTTACGAATGGGCAGCAACAGGATTGAATAGCAAGTAAGCAGTACTGGTTAGAGGTGATTTGGAGATTAATTAACTGGAGCTTTTGTTTTGCGCTAACATAACTGGGAAAGGAAGGTAAAATGCAATGGGGCTTTGGTGGGGAAAGGCAGGAGTGGTGGAGAGGCGCTCAGACCAGAGGCAGCCTGTGCTGGGGATTATCTCTCTGCCTGTAGTAGCAGTTTTCTAATATGAGCATATTTTTCCTAATGGCATACTCTGTTTTGTGAGTAACTGTTATCAGTTACACTGAGACCTGCTTGGCTCATGCCCAGTGCTTCCATCCCAGGGTGTTTTGGGAAGGGGAACCTGTTACTGCTGCAGCCCAGGAAGACCACTGAAATGATGGTGGGGGGTAACCGTTCTCCCTTGTCTGAAGCTGGGGTTGGTCCTTTCCTGCTTTGCCTTTGGGTGGGGAAGAGCATCAGCTGTTCCCTGGAGCAGAATGGTGGTGCCTTCTTCATGTTATTTAGGTGCCAGTGTAATCTGTCATCTCAGGCCACATCCTTGGAGGGAGCTAATTTCAACTATGAATATGAAGGATTGAAGTCTTGCTTGATCTGCCTCTTCCCCAAAGCACAGGGGAAGTATGCTTTTTTGTTGTTGTTGTTGTTTTTGTTTTCATTAAAAATTGTGTGGGTTCAGAAGGACTATCGTAAGGGAGGGAGGATTGTGGTGGTGTTTGTGAATTTTTAATTTACTCATCTGATAGAAGTTTTGGAAAAAAAAAACAGTTTGACACAATGTTTTTCAGTGATTTTGGTCAATATAAAGATAACTTTGTGTAGTGAGAGATCTAGGCTGCCACAGTCTCTAGACATGAGCGGTAGCAAAGGAGGGAAATGTGTTGCAGACTCCAGTGATTAATCCCAGCAGTTTGTTTGTTGGGCTTCAGGGAGCATGCCTTGCCATGGTGAAGCTGAAACGCCACATTTCAGGGGAGATCTGAAAATCAGACAGCCACCTCGTCTCAGATCTGGTTTTACACAAGACATCTGAACTGTGCTATAATCCATCTTCTAAAATTTGTGACTAAACTTTGCAAGAAAAGAGAGATCAAACTTCATATTGTGATGATAAAGGGAGGATCCATCGTCGTAGTGATGAGAGGCTTTAGTTATCCCAGGCAGCTGCCATGCTGTAAGTATTCACTCCTCCTTAGCCAGCAGCCTAACCCTTTGAGAGGAGGAAGGGGCAGACATGGTGAGCCAGGAAGCCCGTTTGCAAATGTATTCTTCCCATGCTGTTGGGCGTTAAAGCACTAAAAATAAATTAAAAGGCTCCATCGTAGGGTATTATTACCAGTTTATGATGCAACTTAGCTGCTGATAGACAGTCTATTATAACAATTCCTTCTGGCTTCTGACAGCTCACTAGGTGCTTGGAAATGTCAACTACTGCCCCAGGATATATGGAGAGGTTATGGTATAATTTTCAGCTCTTCCATGCTCTGGGAGCTCTCTGTGGGTGGAGAGTAGCAGGGAGGTGGCCCCAGTAGTGTTGCATAAGACGAGTGTTTCTCAGTGTTTTCTTTAGTGTACTTCTTGCAGACCTCGTTGCTGTGTTTCTGCTCTGTCAGACTTGTGGATTTTGGTGCACTATGGTCTCCAATGCTGGTAGTCACTTTTTTGACTTATTGAATCCATCTCTGTTTATTCACTTGCTGCTACTCCTTTTTTTTTTTTTTTTNNNNTTTCTTTCTTAAGGAGGGGCCTGTTCAGCCTCACTGGTATGTTTGGTAACAGTATAATTAGAAAGCTAAAAATAATGTACTGAAAGCAACAGTTTCATAGGAGGTGTCCCAGTTTGTCTCTGGCGACACTGGGCTCTGGCTCATGTTTGCTTAGCAAAGAGCTGAGGTGGTTTAAGGCACTTTTGAGCTATTTCTTTTCACTCACCAGCGCCCCGTCAGTGGCAAAAAAGCATCGGGATGCTTTGCTGGGAAAGGCAGTAAGGTAGCTGATATACCTGGTGGCTGCTAAAATGACATTTGACGCAATCTGTTGTGCTGTACAAAGGGCTCACCCAGTGCAAGGGCAGGTCAGGCAGATGGGGGCAGTGATTTCTTGTGTGGTCAAAGCTAGGGCTTGGCTGTT
Source organism: Anseranas semipalmata (assembly GCA_013399115.1). Taxonomy (NCBI): domain Eukaryota; kingdom Metazoa; phylum Chordata; class Aves; order Anseriformes; family Anseranatidae; genus Anseranas; species Anseranas semipalmata. Next base: position 11,897 of record VXAA01000911.1, read on the forward strand.
GGTGCTTCTCATCTCACTTACCCCCATCTTCATCTTTGACCTGGTACTACATGTGGTTCTCCTTCAGCAGTGCACACCTCCAGTATGTGGTTACACTATTTTTCAAGTTTACAGCACATATGAAGATTAATTGCTGTTTAGAAAGAGAAGATACTTTGTTTCTAGACTGCTTCAATGGACCTGAATTCAAATCCACTAAGATGAGAAGAAAAATTTCCCTCAGATTTTCGAGAGGTTAGCATTGTTCCCAATTAATGTTATTATTTTGGAGCAGTTCTGCTCTGTGTGGCCCCACAAGCAAGCCATCTTTTTTTTTTGTTTGTTTGTGTTTTAATGCACTGTCTTTAGATTATGTGGTGGTATTTATTTATTTATTATCATTGCCCCCTGTGGCTATTTACGGGAGTGGAAAGTGGGCAATGGACATTGCCTTTGTGAGCAGCCATCATTTGCCTATGCTTGGTGCCACATAACTGAGAAATGGACATTAAGCCCCAGTTCTGCTAACAGCAAAATATTGTAGATGGAGATTTATCACACTCTGTGTTTATTTAGAATTTATTACAATGCTTACCAAAACCCTACCCAATGCTTTAAGTATCTTGGTGTGAACAACAAAGATACAAATGAAAGAACAACTTCCCCATCTTTGTCTGACATCTGGCAGGCCTCAGCTCTATCAGCAATAATGCTTTTATCCTTAAAGATAGCACTGCAAGCAGTATTCATTTTAATTTTTTGTTATTATTTTGCTTCCTTGCATGCAGTGACAGGCCATAAATTCCTCTTTTTTTTTTTTCTCACTAGTTTTTATTATGTATTTGTAGTGTGCTGATTGTCAGAATCTGAACCAGAATCAGGATCCCATTAATGCTGGTTCTTCACAGACCCGGTGTAAGAAAAAAGCTCTCTGAGATGCTTAGGAAGCCTGTTTTCCCACTTAGCTCTATACTTTGAGTACATGTTGTTCTGGAGTAGAGTTTGAATGAGGGAAAATGCAAATTACAAAATAAGGATTTCATACCATGCTCTTGGCGCCAGGTGAAATTCCTCTTGTTGCTGATTCCTTGTCATTTTTATTATGCGTCTTCCAGCGTGCACTCTTTTTCCTCAGGCCCCATACCTTACATGTGTGTGATTGTAAGAGAATGTCAACACATTGTTTGCTTTACCTTGTAACTGTGTGGAAAAGTTTGAAGTGACAGATCTTGAAAATGATGACACCCAAACAGAAGCAGAGAGACTTGGAAAGTCTCCCAAAATTGTTGTCATTAAGTGTCCCATATTTTGTGAATTGCTCACCTGATCGTTTGGAGACTGATTTGTGACCTTCAAACATTGAATGCCTGAGAAGCCATCAGGGTGGTAGGGAGTTGGGACTGGCTTTATATCAATTTAAATGTACAGAACACTTGTGGGGTTTTATTTATTTGTTCCTGCCCCCTGTTGTCATTTTAGTCCTCTTTTGGTATCCAAAGGTAAACTACAGAGGAGGAGTAGCTACTGAAGTCTGCCTTGTTCTGAACTGTTACTTTCAAACTTTATTTTGCCTCTTAGGTGAAATGGGGAGTAAATTTAACAGCTATGGTTTGTGAGCCATGCTTGGCTCAAACGATAATAAATTGTTAAACAGGCTTCCATTGGCTTTTGAAGGGAAGCAAATGCAGCCCAGTGCTGCAGCTATTGAAATTCCAGTAAATGGTGAATACCAGTAATAAATAAAAAGGCACAAGAAACAAGTTTCAGTTGAAGCCTTTTAACCTTCATTACAAGTTCTTTTTCAAAATTGGGAATGGCTTGTTTTATACGCATGCTATGTTTTAACGTTTCCCCATGGACTAGCTGATCCAATGCTGAGTCCTTCAGATAGTGCTGTAAGAGCAGCAGAGGTGTATCTGCCTGCTGGACTGGGTATGAAGATATGTCAATACATGTACCTGCAGAGCAGAAGGTGGGCATGGACAAGCCCTACACTGAACTCCATGGGACATCTGCTGGGTTAATGCATCTGCTTTGTGTGCATCTGCAGCACAGCTGGGGTGTTGTTCCTGTGTGTAGCTTGGTTTCTCCTTGCAGCAGACCTATGGGAGCATCAGTTTCAGGGTAACCTAGTTGTGTGAGAGGGTCCCTGGATCTCAAATGTGTTCCTCCATCTCAGCGGGTGTGGTTTCCAGGCAGTTTTTGACTATGGATTTTGGGTTTGCATACCAAAGTGACAGCTATGCTGCCCTTGGGCCAGTCTACAACATCTCTGGCCCTGTTGATCATGAAGCTGTTGAAGTCAACAGCGGTTGTCACTGCAGGCTTAATAGTGCAGGATCACATACTGATTTAGGGAAGGACAGGCCCCAAAACAGGGTGGATCCAACCTCTACCATTGAGAATAAGCCATGGAGCAAAGATCAGAGGCAAACAGCATGATCCCCAAAACATGACAGCTGCTGTGGGTGTGTTGGGAAGGTCAAATCCATGTGTGGCCAATAGCTTCTCTGTGGAGTGGTGGTAAAGTGTTTTTCCCTGTGTTCAAGGCTCAGCTCCCATAATTGCCTTGGAGCAAAAGTCACCATGTCTCATCTCAGCTAAGCTTTAGGGAAGAAAAAGAGGGCTGTCCTGTTGTGTGGTGGTGCCATGCATTTCTCTCCCCACTGTCTAAGACCAGGCAGGCAGGGCTGGACACTCTGGATCAAGGCACACAGCAGAAAAACAGCGTTTCTGGACTTGTGGTGGTTTGCTTTCAATAAGAAGGAGGATTTTGAATCTCAGTTTGAGTTAATGAAAAAGGGCATAAGTGCTTTCAGGAGGGATGAAAAGACGTGTGTGTGAATGTATGATCTGGGCAGCCACGGGTCACGTCTTCATTGCCTGAGAACAACGTGGATCTTTTTTTTATATATACATGTTTGTTTAAAGCAAAACAAAAAGATGCAGAATTTAGGAGGAAAAGCTGGGAACACTGATTCAGTATCAGAACACCTTCCACATCCATTCTGTGCACAGGCAGATATATCTTTATATCCCATTTTGAAATTCTGATGTGTGATGCTGTAGATTAAGTGTGGGATGATGGTTGACATTTTGGTTAACTTCATATTATATTATTTTTAATCAGGAGCTGGTGCTCAAAATAAATGCTAAGTCAACTTCAGTGGTCTCACTAAGTGGTAATAAGAATTGTGATGTTATTCTTTGCAGTATAATTAATAGCAATGCATATAAGGAACTTTTTGGTAGTTAACTTTTGACACTAAACTACTTTTTAGAGAACTCTTAAGAAAAATAGATATGCAAAAGCATTTGTTTGTGTTCAGGATCATGTTCACAGTTGATAGAAATTAAAATTATTATCATGCTGACCAGGCTTTAGGTGTAGCACAGAAGTCAGTGGGATTTACAACTGATTTTGCAGTCTCTGGCCATTCCTGTCTTCCTTGGTAAGGAAGCTCCTTGAAACAGAGGAAGAAGTCAAACAAAGGACTGTGCTATATCACAGCTCTAATTAAATGACTAAAGCTTGTCCTTCCTCCCATGTTTTCCAAATTAATTTGTAACTAATATTTTAACAGAACACAAAATCTGCAGGCAACCTGCAAGAAGGGGGTTATTTCCATTTAATAATATTTTCTTGACAGAGAAACAAAAGAAATGTCCTGCAGAGTTAATCACAAATATCCATTGAGAATAAACATGTGAAATGTTACATCAACAATATTCCTATGTATGCAGTGCTCTGAGATCTGTTGCTATTAAGAATATGTTTAGAAGGCATGGGTGTGCAAAGGAATGGAGATGTTATATGCAGATCCATATATTTATATATACCCACCAACTGTATAACCTACACACTAGACTTTACATAGCACTGTATCAGTTTCATCCTACTGCTGCCTGCAATACTTCCCTGGACTTAATTATGTGCTAGAGGAACTTCACAGCATCCAAAGGTAAATACATTATTAAAAGGAAGAGCTTGGCAATGACACAAGCTACAATCAGGAGTGCTAAACTATAAAATGTTGGGTGACGACTCATGTTTGCCAAGCTCGCTTGCCACGCATACACCTGATTGTGCTTCTCAAGCCATCCTGGCTGCGGGTGGAAGTATAGCTAGGTAGCTGGAGTGAGAATGGATGTGTAGCCACCTGAAGTTTATTTAGATAATAAACAGTTCCTGTACAGAAAATCATCCTTAAAAGCTGAGTCCTGGGGATTTCTTTAGAAGAGGATCTATAGTTGCTTTTGCCCCAAGGAGCAAACCAATTTGCTTGTGAGAGCTGGTGAGCAAGCTGCCTGCTGCTGGCTGTGAAGAAAGTAGTGCTGTGAATCACTGCAAAGAGCTGAACTCTGAAAAATCACATTTTTTCATGTCAAAACTGGGTTACTTAGGTTGCATTTGGCACCACAAAGCAGCTTTCACTCCCTGCCTCCCTCCACCCCACATTTTATTCTGTATAAAACAAGACCCCCCTCTCTGTGGAAGAGAGAAAAGCCACAGTAATGAAAGCATGCTTCTCGTTTCAGACTTGCTTTGTTGTGTGTGTGTTGTGTTTTTTTTTTTCCCCTGTGCAGTTTTATAAACACCCACACAGGAGCTCAGCTTTAGGTATGTCCTATATAGAGCTCTGCAGCCTGTGTGTCTGCTTTATGGACAGGTGCAGCGCTGATGGTCTCATGGGGCTGCAGCCATTCCTAAAATATTTACAGGCACTTTACCTTGGAGAGGAGTTACCTGGGTTTGATTCCTCTGAAGGCCAGAAGATTTCATGATCTAGCAGCTTTTAATGTTTGTTGCCCTGCTAACATGGAGAGTCAGCTCAGATCCCAATATGAGGCGTTGTAACCGGTGCTTGGCTTCAAGGCAGAAGGGAGGGGCCATCCACACCATCACACTGCCTGATCCCACTCTGAACTCCAGACTCAATGCGTTTGCCACTGTTGTTAAGCATTCATCGAGAGAACTGATGTGCTGTGCTCTGCAGGAACCCTGTGCAGCGCTCGTTTCGGGGAGGAGGAGCAGCAGCATCCCACCCGGGTTCGGTGCTGGGCGGGCTGGGGCTGGGCTACCTCCCAGGAGCAACAATGGACACCTTAGCACCTATACTCAATGCAGAAAGTATATACATACTCTCAATTTCAACTCAAGGTGGCTTTTATCCCTGACCTACATCTGTAATGTGATCACTGGGTCTAGCCCTCTCTGTTTACATACCACCATCCTGCTCTAGGAATGTGCGTTGCATGTGAGTGTTTGCAAAATCGGGGTGCGAACAAAACTGGCACACTGTTCTCTGTCCCAGCCTGTTGTCTTCCTGGTAATAACCCCATATTTGCCTGTTGTTTTCGGTCCTTGTTCTCAATCTGCATCCTTGCAGAGTAGGCTCGATGGGATTCAGTGTTTGCTGCAAATCAGCATTTAACTTTGATAGTGAGGTTTCATACTCAGTTGTTATTGCTGGTGATAACATAGGACAGTTTCACTTTCTGGGCAATTTGAAATGCTAATGGTAATCAGAAATTATAAGTGGCTGCTTCTGGGTGAGTGACAGGATGCCAGAATCAACATTTATCTGTTAAAGTCACTCTTCATTACAACAAAAACAAGTATTGTCTGTTCTGACCACAAGTTTCTAACTGGGTTTCCTTTTATTTATTTATTTATTTATTTATTTATTTATTCATTTCTAGTTTATGTCTACGTAGTGAACCATGCTAGAATTGTATTTATTTTTAAATCTGATTTCCAATAAATATATTCTACATCTTTCTATTTTATTGGGGGGGGGNNNNGGGGGGGCGGGCGAGCTATGATTTAGGTTTCTTTCTTTTTTCCTTGTTTTGTTTCTAGTTTCTTGATGCAGTCCAACCCACTGCTCCTTTTCGTCAAGGAATAATAGCTTTTTCAGAGCACTCTGCTGCATGAAGTGCTGTATCTACCAGCTTGACCAGATTCCTCTTCCTTGTAATCAGCACATATGTCATACGCCACCTTTCTCTTCCCTGGGTCTGAGGCTACAGTGATTTTAATGGGTTTAAAGACTACTTCAGCATTAATATCAGAAACGTTCATTTATTCATATTGCTTCTGACACGTTGTACAGATATTGCAGTTATTGTAACATTGTGTGTGCTTCAGATATTAGATGTCCTTTGATAATTTTACAAGATGCATTTTGCCTAATTATTCAGTCCCTAATTAGTTCAGGCTCTCTGTGACATCAGGGCAGCACTGGGTGCACATGCTGCAGATTCCAGGAAAGGGATTTAAAGCTATGCTGCATTCCTGGGCTTGCTGGGGCTCGCGACGGGCTGGCAGAAATAGCTCCTTCTTGCCTCAAATATAGCCCAGCGTTGTCTCTGCCACCCATGGCTTGGCTCCTGCTCCCTCTTGGCTATTCTCTGCTTTAGTGTGACAGTGGCTCTGGATCTGCCTGCCAGGCGTGGGTGACTCATGGCAATGTCCCTGCATCACCTCTGCCCATCCCTACACTCCTGGGATAAGTCACCAGCTGGGGGATTTCCTTTAAAAGGAGCTGAGGGTTGAGGAAGGAGAAATGTTGTGAACGGACTGGAAAAAATGGCCCTTCCCGAGGATTTAATATGTAACGGCAATTGGCAGTCGGGTGCTATTGCTCTTATTGTGTTAGCTGGGTTGTTCTTGTTTGATGCTATGAAGCACAGCAGAAGTCATGAAGTGCCTGTTTTGGGAGATTTTTGTTATTGTTGTTCATTTGAGACTAGGCAGAGCAAAGGATTTATTTAAAAATACCAACAGAAACAAGTAGAGAATAGGAAATGAAATTAAAATGCGGTGGAAGCAGAGGCTAAGAAATGAATCTACGTAAACAGAGGAAGAAACTGGATTTTTTTTTTTTTTTAAGACATAAGATTTTGAATGTTGAAAGTGGGAATAGACAAAAATTATCTTAAAAAAAAAAAAAGAGAAATGAAGAAAAGAAAAAAACCTTTTCTGATCAGTGAGGCTGGGCTCATGTGACTTTTCTGATGGGCTTTCCTTGTCCGCCTGCAAATGCTGCGCTCTGGCAGCCATGCTATCACCATGTGGATTCATCACAAGAGCCCTGGTGGTCCTCACCAAAAACCACACTGCTCTGCATGCAGGATGAGCCCTGAGCCAGGAGCCGTCCCATTAAACCCTCACCGCTGACCTCAGACATGCCCAGCTCTGCTCACGGCAAGATTTAGCACAGGAGCAGTCTGTGTCAAAAGTCTGTCCCAAAAGCCCACATTTTATCATCCCTTAGCGCAACCACCTCTGAGCAAGACTTTGAGCACTAAGGTAATTTCAGGACTGGGAAATAGAGTAATTACAGCCAGGGAATTTTTATTACATGTTATTTTCCAATTTGTGCTGTATTGTCTTTGTGGAATAAGATATTTTACAAGTGAGTTACTCCTAGGAGCTTTCCGTAAGCCCCTGTTTGTGTGTTGGGCAGTAACCTGTGTATTTCCTATCTTCTGTATGAGATGCACACATTTTGCAAGTGTTGACTCTGCAGGGAAGATGAGCCTTTCTGAAGCCCCATCCTGGCATCACTGGCAAAGTGTTACGAGCAGTAACAGCCAGCTCTGAAAAGTGCTTCCTTCTTTTGTTAGTATAGAAGTTCACCTCTCCTTGTTTTATCTTTTGCTATATCAGCCCAAAAAGGATGGCTGCACACCTTTGATGTGAAACAGGCAATGAATTACAAGCAGAGGATTGAAAGTTGGAGAAATTTAGATGTCTCTCTCATTCTGGATACAAATCATAACCTGGAATCTGAAGCAGCTGCTCAGAGGTGCAGGAGACCTGCACTGGTACCCTGTAAATCTTTGCAAGATTCTAGGGCAAACCTTGAGTTTTGCAAGACCCTTTGTAGTCTTTTGGGCAGACACAGTGTGTTTTCTGGAGTTTTTAGCAGACCAGCTTTTAGATATCTCACATTACAAGGTGATGCAGCTGATGCTGTGGCCTGTTCCTGTGTCCTTCGCATCTTTTTTTTTTTTTTTTTTTAAATGACTTAAAATACTACTTTGTCTTGAGCTAGAGAAAAATTCCTTTTCCGGTGGTTGATTGGTTTTATGTTTGATGGTAGTGTTGCATGTTACATAGTGTTGATGTCAGGTGTCACCCCAAGCACCCCAGGAGCTCTCTGCCAGGCACCATGTGAGCGGGGGACTGAGAACCTGGCATTTGCTTTCAGCATCAAGAGAAGGAAATAGGTTGTTTCTCTTTCTTGCTTTCCCACCTTCTCAGTTGTCTCAGTTTTGCTTCTGTTTGAAGACCTTGCGTTAGGCAATATTGGTGTCTTGACTGCAAATGAAGTCTGTGCTTGGTCGTCTGGTTGGCACGCTGTGCTCCTGGAGTCACTCTTGAATTGAAGGAGATGAAGGTGGTTGTGTGCGCAAACATTATTTTATGAGTAAGGAAAATTGTCCCAATCATACTTATCAAGTTTGCTTCTTTTTTTGGTCAACCTGAAGCACTGTGTATCTTTTTAAAGGGCTGAAATTACTCAAAATAACTGGATTTTTGGTTTTAGAAGTCAGTTGTAAAGTAATTTTGTGATGATTTTGCTGACTGAGACAGCAGCATGTTATATTTCTGTTCCTCTTGTCCCTTAAGACCTTCATAAAATGAGATCTTCTACCTCATGAGCCTGTCAAAATGACTGCATTTTAAAGTAAATATGAAGACATCAGTGAACATAATTTTCTTTGAGTTCAGTCCGGGCCTAATGGCTTTGACAGAACATTCAGTTAATTTTGCTCTAGGCTTCTCCTGCAATCTATCCTAAGGAAATTACCGGGGATGATCAGATTTCTTTGTTTGTGAGAGATGAATGCTGCTGAATTGCCTGCTTTCTCCTTGCTGGTGTGGCCATGAGCTGGCATCGACTTTCCAGAGCGCATGCTGTGACTTTGCACACAAGTAGAGGTCCTCAGTGGTGAGGCCTCAGAGGCCTTGGTGTCCTCTGCACAGACTAGCATTGCAAGGGATTTTAGTAAGACTTTAAAGAGAGGAGAGCAGGTATGATGTTGTGTTGGAATAGTTAGCTTAAAAACTTTCTGAAATATGCATTAATGTAGGCTTAAAAAAAAAGAGTTTAGGCAACTGTCTATTAGGAATCATTTAGATGGAGCTGACTGGGGGATGAGTGAGGCTGGGGGATGAGTGGCTGGAAAGCTG
>VXAA01000911.1:21576-54342 GCA_013399115.1 Anseranas semipalmata
TGGAGGGCTTGTTAGTGTTAGGTCATAGGTTGGACTAGGTGATCTTGAAGGTCTCTTCCAACCAAAATGATTCTGTGATTCTGTGACTCATAGGAAGGGGTGGGAGGAGGACCGAAGAATTGCAGGAAAGGGTGAGGGGAGGACTAGATGAACTTGCAATTTTCTTTCAGCCTTATCTTTTATAAAACCTTAAATCACAATGTGACAAACTATGGCTTCAGTTGCAGGCATGCTATTTGTGCTGATTACAGAGCCTCATGTACATGATCAAGGCCAGAAATTATCTCTGTAAACCAAATGTCCACGTTCCCTGGCCAGCAGTAGAAGCCCTGTCTCAAAGCCTACTTCAAGTAGGTTTGGGGCTGATTCCTGCTAGCTCTGCTGTATGGGAGAAAAGCCTTCTATTAATCCTGCCAATTTTCATCTGACAACCACAGCACATTGTTCTCACATTTAAAAGCCACATGGGTAAATGTAATTCATTAACAATTAAGCCATGAGGCTGGCCACATTCACCAGCCCACAGGCTCATGTATTATATGATGGAAAGCATTGCTTTTGCATACTATCAGTGCTTAGCATCGACCAGCAGAGAAGCTGATGTGGTGCTGTTCCAACCCCTTTCTCCCAGCTGTTGTCCAGCTCACAGTTAGGTGTTTGGCTTATAACTATGGACAAATGAATGAACAATTTGTTTACCATGTTGTAATTAATCCAAAACAGCCTTGCAGCTACAAGTATTTGCAAGCTGTTCATTTGGGTGATGGTCCAGGAGGTACTTCAGTTGCAGTGTTAAGAGACAATGGTTAAATCAGGAGGTGAAGAAAACAAAATGATGCGAATGGGATGCAGCTGGGTGAGTGAAATGACAGCAGAGCAAGGAAGTGGAGAAAGCAAGAATGGCCTGCAAATTTTAAGCAGCTGTCTGAAGTTTACTGTTTCCTTCAAAAAATGGCTTAAAGCAGAAAATAATTAGGGAGAAAGTGACTATTCAATACAGAAAAAATAAAACCAAGTGTGTGCATACAAAAAGTAGGAAAAGTTGAACATGAGTGGAAAGAAGGTGTTAAAAAGTAAAAAACTTTGCTATTCGGGAGCAGAGCTTGTGCAACAAACTGAACAAGGCAAATTTTCTGCCTCTTTTTCACTTTAATTACTTTTTAACAAAATTAATCACTTTTTTTTTTAATCACTTTTTAACAAAACCTAGTCCCTTCCCATCTCTTCCAAAATGGGTCCTCCTGTGTGAGCTGTGGTGTTATGCCTTATAGAATACAAATACTTAAAATTATTCTATGTCAGTATGTTTGAAAACACAATGTATTTAGAGTTTAAAAAAGAAAAATCTGAACAAATTGGTACTGGGGCTTTGATCTGAAACTGTTGTACTCTTGCATTTTAAAAGCAGTAATTTTGGACTTTGAGTCTCAGTTTAGTCTGAGAAGAAAAAGGTTGTTTAACCTTAAAAGTAATGAAATGGACCCCAGGTTTACTACCTAGCATCTAATATCTTTGCAGAAGACATGTTTGCCAATTTTTTCTTAAGTTTTGTTTTGTCATAAAATAGTCTGAGTAGATTGTTTAATCAAAAATGTTGGCATTATAACATTTTCTCATTTTCTCTAAATAGTTTTTTTTTTTTCCTAGAGTATTTATGGAAAATAGTACTGTTCTGTATTTTCTGTGGAGAAAGATTTTATAACCAGTGCTATGAGCTATTTCATGTTTTCACTAAATCTACCACTACATTTTAAAGCATTAGAGTAGCTTTTCTTAAAAATCCAACAAATGTAGCCATTTTCCACAAAAGGCAAGTTTCCATTTTCTCCAGGCTGGTACTTCATTGCACCAAATTACCACTTGCATGATTGTTCACCTGCCTTCCTTTTCTCATTGGAGATGTTTGCTGACAAGGAGTAATGACGTGTCGTGTGGACAAGATGCACTTTAGGTTATGTTGCCCCTGAGCAATAAGTCATGGGGAAGCAAATGTTTCACCTATGCATTTGGTATACTCAGGTGCATGAACAGTGGGGCAATTCAGGTGTCCTGCCCTTAGGCCTGTTTGGGGCATTTTGATCTCAATCTGGACAGCCAAATACAGTCTTCTGTAGCTGCAGCTACAAAGGGATATTTAATTATTCCAACTAGGGAGCGTAAGGAAGCCAGATGCAAGCCTGGCCATGCCACTCCCAAATTGACTAAAGGACATTACCAGCACTGGTCTGAGCCAGCTGAGCTTCGTTGGACTTTTGACCTTATTCATCTCCTTGCATATCCACAGGGCAAGCATTTATACAGGAATGCATCCCAGACCGGGGTTTTAGACACAGACAAAGCCCCTGTATTTACTGCTGCAATTTTGAGAACACAGTTGTTTCAAATCAGTATCACACAATCACTGAACCAGTTTTCCAGGAGATAAAAGACTTTACCTTACTAGTTATTGAGGTATTAATTTATTGCTGCAAAGAGTTGTTAGGCAGGATTTATAAACAGTTCTGAAGGTTAGGAAAACTCAATAGGTGTGCCATACACTGATTTTAAATCCTCTCTAAATCCCAAACCTACTATATAGGTTGTGCTGCACAGCCAGGTATTTCAATTGTCTAAGCCATAGACAATATGACGCATTTAAACACTACATGTTTTGATGTACTGAAATCTTGCATAGTTTTTTTTTTCTTAAAATATTATCTCAAAGACAGAAAAAAATGTCTTGTGAAATGAATGTTTCCTTTCCTTCATTAACGGCTATGAAAGAGGATGCTTCAGTGGGAGTCTTGCCTGGCCTGCTTCTGTCTTGATGAGATTGAGTGAGGAAACATTGGAATATGTGAGTGAAAATGTTAGCAAAAGTTATAAATTCATATATCTTACCAAGTATCTTTGTGAGCTTTTCAATCTCTCTGCCAATTAATCATTATTTTCTGCTTCCATGTTATTTTCAGTGCCATTCCGAAGAATCAGTAAAAAAAAGCATTTCTAGAAAGAAAGAGGAAATGTGTTTTTTTTGTTTTGTTTTTGTTTGTTTGTTTGTTTGTTTGTGTTTTTTTTTTTGTTTGTTTGTTTGTTTTTCCCATCATCCATTAAATGATAGAAGCTGAAAGTACTGGTAATTTATGAATTTTGAAAAAGCCTCCTTTAAATAGCTTGGAAGTTTAATTCTACATTGCCTTTGGGGAATATTTTTAAAGGTCTGTGCCTAATTCGTGTTGATTTCAATGGGAAATAGGAGCCTAAACACCTTTTAAAAATCTTTCTGGTAGCACTTAAGGCACTTCACAAGTCAGTGAGATTTGTGTGCTTATGTCATTGAAGCACTTTTGAAAATCACATTTAACAGCTTTGGAAGCAGACACACCATTGGAAGCTATTGGGATTTGTTTTACTAAGTTGCTTGGGCACTGCTGATAACCTGAAATGATTGTGGGTTTCCTATTTAAAACAAATTAAAGTCCACTTCCTTTGGCCAAGGATCATTTTTCACTGCCTTTTCTATTTTGTTGCATGTGAAAAGTAGAAACCATGGAGGCCTTTCATGTTTCTGAGAGTAAGGCAAGGCACCGGAAGCTGCTTTTCCCTAAAGTGATATAGAAATCTTAATTATAAAGACCAAGGAGAAGAAAAGCATTTTACTGTTACTATGGCATGTATTATTACTCCTTAGGCAAGTGGGCAGATCAATTCTTATCTGACTTTCAAAATAAATTTGCACTCAGATTGATCCGAGATTGAGTTGCATGTGGAGAAATGCGATTCAGGAGCTTGTCAGCATCCAAAGAAAGGGTGGGATATGGTGCCTGTGGTGCTTCTGCTGGCCAGTCACTGCCTGCTCTCCGCAAGAGGCTAATCCTGCCCCTGGCTCGGCTGCTTAAATATAGGAGAGCTACTGCTGAACGCCTGGGTCAGTGTATGTATCTGCAAATTCTTACACGCAGAAAATCACTGATTTAAATGTCAGGTGGAGCTGCAGGTTTGACATGCTTTTTTTTTCCATCACTTTTTTTATTATTTTGCATGAACCCATACAGTTGGGGCAGGAACGGTGATATAACTCACAGCAACATGTTCAGGAGGAAACAGGGTGCCCCTTGAAGAAGTGCAGGATGACTTTTCAGAAGAGGAAATGGTGCCTCGTATAAGGAACATTTTCTGCTTAGATTTATCCAGGTGAAAACAGTCCCTTCTAAAACAATCCTCATTTATCCTCTCTTGTCTCTTTCTGTGTGCAGCATACTGCCCTGGCTATTGACAGGTTCCAGCCACAGAAGTCATTAAAGAAAGGTTGGATGGCAGTTGGGTCTTTTGAAAATCTGCCCCTAATGTTAGAGCATTTAAAAAATATGGCTGAGAAACCTTGAGAGCTGTAAGGGGTGCTGTCATTTTCCATCTCTGTTAATTTTGCATGGGGGTTCATCATGGTACCTTAAGCCTGGGTTAAAGATAGCCATGTTCCAGCCCTGCATTGCTCTATCTCCTTGAATCACAGTTGCAGTATGACAGCAAGTTTATACCTACCAGAAGAAGGCTCTGAGTGCCTGTAAAATATTTTAAACCATTGCTTTCCTGGAATTGAGGCATGCTGATGAGATGCTGCTATTGGCTTCATGTGGTGTTTCCGGGGGGAAGAGGGCACAATTTCCTGATGTTTTGCAATTAAAATAACTTTATATAATAAGTGCTGGAACAAGTTAGGAAAAAAAAAAAGTGAAAGCGTGTAACTCAACCTCAGAGTCTGCTTTGGCTCCTAGGATAATTTGAACAATCATTACACCTTACATTTAGGAATTAAGTGTTTGTTTTCTGAATACTGCTGCCAGCTAGCATGCTTGGGGATGCTGTAGGAAAGCTTAGGGATTTACCTGCTAAATTTAGCTCTTCTCCATTTCTCAAGACTTTCGCTTTACTTCTCACTCAAAACATTTCTGAGCAGTTTTTCCTGCCATAAAATAAAGGGTGACGTAGAAAAGATAATGTAACCCTGCTAAACCCACAAATGCTTATCCCCCTCACCACCACTATTTACAGAGATCCTCCAGTCCCCTTCAGCCCTTCCACAAGTTTTCTTCAAAGCAAAACTTTCAGAGACTTAAATAAATACTTTCTTTGAAACAGTCGTAAAGATAGCAGCTTCTGGAGCAAAGCCCAGCTTTTGCAGGAGTCTGTCAGCCAGGTGTGAGAGTCTGTGGGCTGCTTGCCAGTGTAAACCCAATATATTAGGTCTTCTGGCCAGTGTAAACGCAATAGCATCTCTGAGGTCTTACAGCTTTGAAGTTGGGGAAGGAGTCCTGCCAGCCCCGGAGAAGGGGCTATGAAGCGCCAACAGGGAAATAACCAAGTGCTGCTGGTGTCTCTAGAGAGGCTGCTTGCTACAGCACGGAGGGTCCTGCTGAGAGGCTGGAGTTGCTCTCTCCGTGCTGCCACTTGACTCGTTATGGCTACCATCATTCCCTCTTAACTATTTTTAAGTCTCAAGTAAATGTTCAGTGAGCAGTTTTCATAGCGCTTCTGGTTTATCTTCCAAACTGTCTGGTGTCATCAATTTGATTGCTATGAAATCTTGAATGATAATATAAGTGTATTGTAGAGTAGCAAAATGCCATTGACTTTAATATGAATATAAAGCTGTATTGGTGAAAGCTAAATTATGTGCTGGTTTTAAAAACAGAGCAGATGTCTGTCTGGCATGAATCGATCTTGAGCTGGTATTAAGTCCTGAGAGTGCCTGCATTTGTTGCTAAGGGGGGTGATGAGTTCACATGTCATTTGTCTTTCCCTGGAAGCCGAAGACAACGCGTCCCTCTGGGGCTCACTTCAACTCTTCCTCCCCTGCCGTAAAGCTCTGGAGCTGAGCACAAACTCGAGATCTTTCTTGAGTAGGGAGGGGTATGATCTGTGCTGAATCAGAGTTTGTCTCAAAAAGTATCGCTGGCTGTTACTCCAGCTTTTCTACAGCAGGAAGAAATTTTGAATCTATCTGTTAATTTTGACGTACTGTTACTTTGCATATAGTGACATGAGTATTATTGAGTGAGGTTGCTTTTGACCTTTCCAATGATACTTCTGGTTGTCATTAGCTCATCTGGGTGAATGGAGGAACTAGCAGCCTTGGAAGATCATCAGCTGTGCTTTCTGCTCCATTTGAACACAAAGATGTTTGCACCAAGGTGGCTTTTCATTTTTTTTGCTGTTAAACTTGTGTGGCATTCTGCTCACTTTGCCTCTCCCGTGTGCTGATACAGTAAATCTTTGCTTAGGTCTGTAGTTTTCTAAACTTGTGTACAATGCATCATCAAGAGGGTACTAGAGCAATCTGTAAAAGGATGCTTGTTGTGCAGGTTTCTTATTTGTCTCAACCATAAAATGAAGTGCAATGTTTTCATATATTTTGCACTGAAGCTAACCTTAGTGGATAAGTAATGCAAATGCTCTTGTAGTTTTACCTACTAAAAAGTAATATAACTCTTTCGTTAAAATACAGTCCTCTTTTGGGAGTAATTTGAGTATCAGTTGACCCTGTATTTATTACTGTGAAAAGATGTGAACACCTGAATGTTGGCACGTCTTGGGTTTGGAGCTGCTTTATTTTCAGATAGCAGACATGACGATTCTGTCAGACAAACTCCTTTAAAACTTGTTCATTCCCACAGTGGAAACACAGACAACTGCTCATTGCCTCTTAAAGTCTTAGCTAGTCTTCAGAGAGCTGGGTTTGTTCTTATTTACTTAGCAGTTGTATGATTGCTGTCATAGTGTTTGATTTTTTTTCTTTCTTATTATTATTTGCTTAATTTTAGTCCAGTGTTTATTCATGGTTCCAAATAGCCTGACATCACTCATAAAGTGTCAGCAGTGTGAAATGGAAATTTGAGCATCCCTAGCTGCAGGAGGAGCTCTTTCTTGTCTACCTGCTTATTTTGACCCTCTTTGTTTTCTCAGCTGAGCACCTCGCAAATTTTGACATGGTAATCCTCCTGATTCCTGCTCGGCAGCATTGTTTTGTTGTTTTACAGGTGGGAAGCTGGGGCAAGGTAATATGCCAAGTCCTGAAGATGCCATCTGTAAGTCAAAGCATCCACCTCCCTTCCCACTCTGGTGTACACTCCCAAACCACGTAAACTGTCTGTATTTGTAATGTTAACATAATGCAGTGCTGGTCGTGGAACATGGACACGAGAAAAAACTTGAAGGAAAAAAAGTCTTTTAGTTTGTGCTTCCCCAAGGGCTAATCTTCTGCCACCTTCTTCATGTCAGTTTTTAACCCCATTGGTATTCTAAGAAGTCTTTTTCTGGTGTGCAAGTTAGCAAGTGTTGACCCTCTAAGTTATCTGCTTGTGAAGAAGTTTTCTGAGAGGTTTATTTCCTTGTTAAACATTATACCTGCTGGATCAGGCTTTTTTTTTTTTTAATTCAAATTTAATTTGATTATTTTTTAAATTACTAATATCAAAGGGAAATATTGTTGCAAGACAGAAGTTTCCTAGTAGCATAGATTGTTTTGTTTTATGTTGTTCATAAGGGAAAGTGAAAAATCACTCAAGCTGGACTTGAGTCTCCATGGGCTCTAGACGTCCCATTCAGATGTCTCCACATACCCTTGCAATAAAATAATTTTCTGTTTTCCTTTAGATATTTTTGTTCCAACACATGGAAAAGATGAATAGAGTACTGCGTCCAGGTCTGGTGCCCCCAGCACAAGAAAGATATGGACCTGTTGGAATGAGTCCAGAGGAGGGCCACAAAGATGCTCAGAGGGCTGGAGCGCCTCTCCTATGAAGCAAGGCTGAGAGAGCTGGGGATGTTCAGCCTGGAGAAGAGAAGGCTCCAGGGAGACCTCATTGCAGCCTTTCAATACTTAAGGGGGTCTTATAAAAAGGATGGAGAGGGACTCTTTACTTGGGTAGATAATGATAGGACAAGGGGTAATGGTTTTAAACTAAAAAGAGGATAGATTTAGATTAGACATCAGGAAGAAATTCTTCACTGTGGGAGTGGTAAGGCACTGGAACAGGTTGCCCAGAGAGGTTGTGGATGCCCCATCCCTGGAAGTGTTCAAGGCCAGGCTGGATGGGGCCCTGGGCAACCTGATCTAGTGGGTGGCATCCCTGCCTATGGCAGGGGGGTTGGAACCAGATGATCTTTAAGGTCCCTTCCAACCCAAGCCATTCTATGATTCTATGATTCTGTGATTCTATGAATAGGTCATTTATATTTCTGCAGCACTCACAGTCCCTAAGGAAAAGGAGAAAATTATGAAGGCATCAGGGAAGCACTACACTTTGAAACATGCTGAAATGTTGTCCAGAACCTCCTGGTGAAGCGTTTTTGTAACCTCCCTTCCTCTTTGAGGAAAACAGTATTTTGCAGATATTTAGGATATGCACCAAACTGTACCATGAGCCAGGGAAGAGGTGAGGGGAAGAGAGGGCAATGTCTGCTTGTTCACATGGCTGGTTAGCTTAATTGCCAGCTAATGATGCTGTGTGGGCCAAGCCATCTTGGTAAGGGAAGATCAAAGAAAGAGGATTTTAAGGTCAATGCTGCTTTACCCGCTCTAAGCAAAACCTCGGCCCTGAGCAAGGGCTTCTCTTTTCAGGGCCACCTGGGAAATGTGCTATATTTTTTCCCCTCCTGGTGGTGGCAGAGGTGGTGGGTACTGGTGGAAGGTTAAGAAACCCTTCCTCTCTTCACAGATTTCAAAGGCTGCAGCATTTCTCTTCTAAACTTGCTTATTTAAGCCAATTTTGGCTGCAGTATCTGGTCGGTGCATGTAAACTCTGTGTGCATTTGTATGTAAGCATGCAGTGGGAAAATGAGTAAAAAGGCTGCAAGCCCACTGCACAGTTTGGTAGTAAGCTGCTTTATCGTGCTGTAGAGAAGGAAGTCCCTGTACAGCTGTGTCTTCAAGAACTGCAGAAGCAAGTCAGCAATCTAAAGATTTTAATTACATTGTCAGTCTTGAAATCCTGGCTATATTGAGGTTGAAAGGCATATTCACATGGACCTCATTGGGGCCTGGATTTCATAAATGGTATTTAAAAAGGATCTATGGTATGTGTGTGCTGAACAAAATTATAATTCCCCAAATTCTAAGCTCAAATGACTAAAGCTGATTTATAGAAGTCTGCTTTTTAGTGTCTTTCTTAAGCAGGAATAATTTGTATCCAGGGAGAAAGTAGTCTAGAAAAGCGTGTTTTTAGGTCAGAAATCAGTGAAATGCTGATAGTGCTGTGCTGAACAAGAGCATGGTCATACCCAAATGCTTCATACCTTGCATCTGTGCATGGACCAACTCCACTGTGGGCTGCAGGGTGGCCTGTCAGGTGGGTGCTTGAGATGACGTGCAGGAAGGAGTGAACCTGTGGGTCTGAAGGATGAAGCCATCAAGCAAGTCAGGCTGGCAGGTGAGAGATAGGGAACATATTGCCCTTGACTGTTTTATCCATAATCTTAGTAGGAGCAATGAAATAAGCAGAGATGGAGGAATGTTTATTTGATCATTTAAAAGTTTGAAACATTTAAAATCCCCATGTACCTAGCCAAGGCTACTGTTATGTTAAGAATCTTAAAAGTTTAAGAAAGAAGTCTGTAAATGTACGAAACAGGCAACTTCAAACATTTAAGTTTTATGGCAAAAGCCATAAAGCTATTTCCAGGATTTATCTTCCTGGTAAATATAACATACATTCATAAATAAAGCATTTTTATAAATGACCATTCCTGTTGCCAGTGGTAGGTGTTATGCAGCATGTTGCCATGACACCTGACTTGCTAGAAGTTTTTAATAATGAGCAGATAGAGTTGCTATTGCATTGCAACTTGTGGTCATTGCCTCCTGCAGTATAAATACACATAATGATGTTGTTTAATGTGACACATCCTGTTTCACCATATTGACATTTCCATTTTAATGCACTATACCTATCTGGTGAGGCTACCTTTAATGTTCAACACAAGCATAAAAATCATCAGCAGAAAAGAAAAACAGTGCACCTGAAGAAATGATAGCTAATTTACTTTAGTATTATTTCTGGGAAAGTTTTATGCTTGAACAAATGTTGCAGTTTTTCAGAGCATGTACAGACCTCAAAATGTGTTCTGTAGCCAACGTAATAAAATGATGATGGGGCCATGGAAAAGATGCTGCTTTTCACAGGGGAAGCATTGCTCCTTATTCATTTAGGCTATGGCTGTTTTAAAGGAGTCATGGGGTGCTGAGATTAGATTATTCCACCTCTTAGGAGCTGATTTTCAGTCTTTGTTAAATTGCTTTGGAGATGCGATACCAAACTTGAAGGACAACATGATGGCATTGAGCATCACACTGTTCTGAACAACAGGGTACCATTTAAGATGCTAGAAGTGGCAGAACTGAAAATACGAATATTGTCATTATAGCAGTCGGGGTGCTGGTGGGCTGTTCCAAGCAGGAGGTATGTTGGGACAGGAGGGCCTGTAGAGCAGTGTAGCCACAGGGAATGGCAGCCTCTTGCCTGACTCCAAAGCTGCACTGTATTGTGGTCTCTTCTTTCTGTAGCAAGGAAATAGAAGTGAAGAGGGTGTTTCAGCTTCTGGTGCTGTTCTTCCCCCCTTTGAGAGAAGCTGTCTGAACCTTTCTAGAGGATTTGGCTGCTGTTTTCCCACTGAATGTAAAACGATGGAGACATTGTTCAGCCTGATCTAGTGGAAGGTGCTTCTGCCCATGGCAGAGGGGGTTGATCTAGATGATCTTTAAGGTCCCTTCCAGCTCAAACCATTCTATGATTCTGTTGAAGTCAATGACTTTGAAATCCTGGTCAAAATGGTCCCAACTGTTTGGCAAGTGCTTTTGATGCTTGTTGACCCACAGGCAAGGTGCTGACAGCATTTCTATGTCCTATTACCATTACTGTCTGTTTTTGTCCATGCGACTCCTTATTCTCTTGAGCTCCTTTGCTCTTTCCCACCAGAGGCCCCTCCAGCCCATTCCTATGTTGGCGAGCAACATCCATCTGCAGGATGCACTGGACCTCACTCCAAAATGCCTTCTCTCCTCCTTGCACACCACACACCCTGCTTTTATCTATGGGATGTGGCTGTTGCTGGTGGTGTCCAGCAGGGAGGGGAGAGAAGGGTATCCTCAGCATGAAAATCAAATAGATGGGAAAAAGATGGGTGAAACCTTGTAAACCTGAGATATGGACGGGTTGGGGAGGAATGTGTCTAGAGAAGCTGTGGGAACAGACCTAGAAAGAGGCAAGGCACTTGGGTGGCTAAAGGCCTTGGGGGATAGGGCTTCTGGTATGGGGAAGAGCAGCAGAGTCCACTGTTTTCTGCAGGGAGCAGGGCTCATATAGATGTGAGGAGTTCTGTAGCTGATTTTTATTTAGCCATAAAATTTGAGAAAGGAGAGGGGAGAAGCAGTGAGATTTTCTTTTTTTTCAATGCTCCTGAAGACTACAGAGAGTGTTCTAACTTGTAACACAAAATTTAGTAGACTCCGAGTGCATAAGGTAACATACTATCTTTGGATGTCTTGGAGAAATAAAATCATACTGCCAGCACGTTCCTTCATGACAAGCATCTGTTTCCCCCCCCTGCCCTGTGGGCACTGTGTTTGTGCACTGTAGTATGCAGATTAACTGGAGCTTCAATTTGCCCCCAAAACCATCTGCATCCTCCCATGGAGCCCCAACAAAGTAAACTCATAACCTTTTTGCCCAGAAGAAGTGGCGATTGTGCTTTGGTGAGTGTAAATATGAAGCAAGATGGTCGGCAGGAGCGGCTTTGAATCAGCCATTGTGTCCCATTGTGTCCCGCGCCAATTAAAGGTCATCTGCAGGGCACAGCAGTGGGGACGCAGGACTAAGCCTATTGTCTGTACATTAATAACCACTGAGATCAGAGGCAGCTGAAAAATTCGGAGGCCAAACTCAATTCTTGTATGCTGGCAGGGTGAGGGCAGGGTGATGCTGGGAAAGCTGTAAGAGCCGCTACAGGTTCGTTCCTGCCTAACTAAGCATAGCGGCCACCGGTGCCCCCCTCTGATTTCCCTCAAGCTAATGCTTACTCTGTTATCTTCCCCTATGCCTCATGGGTAGGAAGCTTTTTGGGGCAGGGACTCCGTTTTCCTGTTCGTGTCACTGTGTGCAAATGCGATCCTCCTCTCTGAAAGTGCTATGGTGATGGAGCAGACCTGCTTTTCAGTAGTGTGTAACCCCAATGCTTTCTTCCTCCAGAGAGTTCCTTTGGAGGATGTCAAAGGGCTTTAAAAGCAGTCACAGCTTGAACGTTGTGGCAACCCTTGTTGGATGAGTTATTAGGGCCTTTGTTTTAGAAGTGGCAGAACTGAGTGAAGAGATGTTTTGCCTCAGCACATGAAATATCTATGGAACATTTTGGGGTAGGTATGCTGTGTCAGCTGAAAACAGTGGTGTGGTCCAAGTAATTCCCAGTGCCAAGCTCTGCCAATGCAGAAATCGCTAATAAATGCAGGTCATGGGAATTTTGAAGGGTGCAGTGATTTACCCAGAGCTGGCAGGAGCAGTCCTGTTTGGGGGTATATACTCTATGTGTTTTACTTGTCACCCCCTTAATGTCAGGTTCTTGAGTTGTTGGCCTTTATAGTGCAACAAGTGCAGTTGTTATAGTGCAACTGCAGTTGTTCATTGTTCTGGCTATATTAGAAGCAATAAGTGATTTTTTTTTTTTCTTTTAAATAGTCAAGGCTGTGTTCAGGAATGGTTTAGGAAATAAAATAGAGGCAACAGGGGCTTTTCTGAAAAACAGGTCTTTCAGGCTGGGGCAAGGTCAGGAGAGAGGAACAAAGGTAAAGGCTTTGCTTCCACTCCTGAAATATCTTGCAGATGTAACAGGGAACCACTGGGGAACCTCTGTGTGATTTTGGAGGCTCGATACATAAGAGCAATGCAAATCAGCAGCTAAAATACAGTTACTGCCTTGCCATATATCTTTATCCATAAATTACCATTGCTGAAGGCAAAAGGCTAAAATGGGGTTGACAAGGAGGGATAATAGGTCTTGGACTGGAATTAAGAGTTTTCTTTTAAATGGTAAGCTAAGACTAGTGCGTGTCAAATACAAGGTGCCAAGCAAATGGAGATAGTGGAAGGCTTTCCTTTGAACATGTAGGATGGGTGAACTCTGGCTGTGATGTTTCCATAGTTTAATGTCAAGGCTTGGACACAATCTTTTGAATTTGTAGCTGAGATGGAATAAGTAATGGTGCAAATGTGGCACACAGCAGAATTAATAACAGCTGTTAAGCCATATTTCAGAGGCGTCACTACTGGAAAGCATACTTTTTCAGCATCCCCAACCCTGCATTGTTTTGTAGGGGCTTTATTTCATGTTGTGCATGACAATTTGATATTAGATTTCTTCATCTTATCTTCTCTAGGCAACTTCTCAATGTTGCTGTCTTATCTTGTGATTTTTATCATGCTTTTTGTGATTTTATTTTATTTTATTTTATTTTTTGATTCTGGCACAGCTCCTGGAATTGGAATATTTAGTGATAATTTATACTTTCATTAAAAATATACTTTGAGCAAGAAAACCTAGCACTGAAAGTCAGCAAAGGTGCATGAAAGTCTTTGTAAAGATATGCTGACAAATTTTTCTTGTTCTCTGAGAGCTATTACTGCCAGGGCTTGTGTGGTGCATAGGGAACTGGAGGAGGTCTGGAACAGAAGATGCTCCTTAGTCACAGGTTACTGCTGTGTTTTATTGTGGTCTAATCACTGTTTCCTCTGAGAGACAGGATGAGCTGATGAAGTACCTGTAGATATTAATGGAAGGGCAACTTTTTCTTCCAGGTCTGAATTGCATCCCAAGGTGAAACCCTGGTATCTTTGAGAGGATTGCCAAATTTGCATTGACTCAAGGCAGTCAGGATAGCACAAGCAGTATTATTGCACTGCTTGCAGCTAGAGCATTATAGCAATTTGCAAAAAAGACACCACAGGCAGTATTGACTTTGTCTGCTGCAGCAGGAAATGTGTGGCTTAACATAATGAATGCCTAAATGCTTGGAAGTGTTTTAAATGTGTTTTTCCATGTTAGGGCCTGATTCCAGAGCCCCCTGATTTCAGCTTGACCCTCGTAGGCTTTGGGCCAGGCTCTTAGTGGAAAGGACAGGTTGCTTTGTTCACCATGTCAGATCTCTTCCTGGAGAAGGGAAGAGAAGGGAAGGGAAGAGAAGGGAAGAGAAGGGAAGAGAAGGGCCTTTGTAGCTAGAGGCAGGTTTTTGGCATAGCTCATCCTGTGGGCAGTGGAGCCGGCAGGGTGCTAAGCCTGTGCTGGCGCCTCAGGTAGGGGTCCCAGCCAGGAGGAGGGAGTGGAACTGTCCCTTGATGGGTGTCCCTCTTCCCCTCACCCAGGAGCACTGTTCTTCTGATTTATGGTGCCCTGTTTGGGGTTACCATCAGCATTGCTTGTGTTTGGTATCTGATTTCTCATGCTTGACAACCTTCATGGGTGAGCTGGTTTTCCATTCCTTGATTCAGCACACTTCTTGGTTTATTGCTCACACAACAGAGTCTTTTAATTGAATTTATATTTGTTTGGATAGCACTTGTCAGTGTGGTATGAATCTTCGTCAGGTTCACTCGCCTTTTGCCGAGTTCGTATATAATCCCATGCTCCGAAACTGGAAGGCTTATTTCCCCTTAAGGGTAAGTGCAGCTGCTTTGAGGCATGCCTGTCATTTATCCTGTGCCCATCCAGTGCTTGCACCATTGATCTCTTGTCCCATACTGCAGTACTTAATAGACACTGATAATAGGGTTGCGATTTTTTTTTTTTTAAGGAAAATTGAATATTTAAGTGAAATATAACTGTGGTTATTTTTAATACCACAGAAGAAGTGGACTAAGTCAAGAGCCCATGCCTGATGGCAATGCTGGGAGGAAGGGGGGGATTGCATGGTTGGCTGCTTTCCCCTTACACATAAAATGTGCAAGATCCTCCCCTGGAAGTTGCTGAGAGTGGCTCCCCTTTTGCAGACTCTGGATTGAAAGGCCTTAAGACCTTGAGAATTACTGACACAGGAAACATGGTAACAGTACTGGAAAAGGGATAAAAGAAACAGAACTGTAGTAATTCAGTTAACAATATCTTCGACAGAATACATTCATAACTCTTTCTACTTAGGGACACAATTTGCTTGCTGTATTATGCCAGTAGAGATAACCCTTAATTCCTTTCGTATCCTGTTTTTGAATCATTTTGTTAAACAAAGGCCTTTGAGTCCTCTTTTGTTGCAGAGAACAAATGGTGAGATTTTGGGGACTGTAGCTACTTTTGTTATTCACAAATTCCAGAGCCTTTCAAAATTCTTCATCATTCACATTCTCAGCTTCACCACACAATCATTCATTATGTCAGCAGCTGCCCGGGGAGTCTCACTTCAGCTCATTCAGCCAAATAATAAGCCCTGGGACAACTGTTTCTGCATTAAAATAATAATAAAATAATAAATAAAGGTTCTTGCAGGCGCAAAGCAATGTGGCTGTCTTCTGCTTTTTGACACATCCCTGCCTAAAAGTCAGTGATCAGTTTGGAGCAGTGGTTTTTGCTCAGCATCTGTGTTGAAATAAACCACAGCATTCAGGAAATATTTTTCTAAAGGATGCTTTGATATGGCTGAAGTCACAGAAGACTTCACTTTTCCCAGTGAATCATTGCATAATTTTTCGGCTGGTTTCAGTGGGAGTTAGAACTTAAGTTCTGCCCAATTTCTGGGTGCATTTTAAACACATTGGCTTACTTCTCAGACATAATTTTTATGTTCCAGTCGTTTGAAGGGAGGTTTTGCAGTGCTCACATTCAATGCCTTTGCAGGTATATTGGCATATATGCATAGAGATATAGTGATAACACAGCCAAGCAAGCAGCATGCTTATTCTTGATGTGGAAGCTGGATTGCAAATGAGTGACAAGCACTGTTTTTTGGTGCAACTGTTTTATTTTTCCAAGTGAGTGCATCTGAGGAGCTAATAATAATGTTAGTGTGATGCTTTGTTCTTCCTCTTTAATTAGGATAAGGAATTGAATTTACAAAGTAAAGCAGAATTCTTTCCATGTCCTTTGCAAACAGTTTGCACTAGCTTCCTGTGCAGATGTATGCAAATATAAACATCCAATGTGAGTTCAAGATATCAGTCCTGCAATCTCCACGGTAGCTGAATAATCCAAGCTGGCTTTATCCAGATGTCGTGCTGTCCCAAAATCTGAATTGATATACTCTGCCTATGCTGTCACTGCGTTCATCTAAATAAGAGCAAAATTTAAATACTGATTGAGATGAGCAAAGGAGAGCTTCCTACTGCTTTTCAGGCATGTCTAGTTTCCGATGCCTCATCCAGGCTGTGCACGATGTTGCCACCTTTTGCTGAACTCTTCCAGCCAGCACAAAGAGTGCCACATGCAACTGAAAACTGCTATTGATTGTGTTGAAGCAGCTTGCTCTGTTAGAGGAAGTCATTTAGATGTTTATGGGAGATGCACGGAAGAAAATTTGCTAGTTTATTTTTTTTCTAAAGTGAGCATGAGGACTATACGGAAGCAAACAGATGTTCCCAAAAGGCTGACATTAGCCAATTGTTGGGAATGCTGCTTGAATAAGAAAAATTGTGAAAGCGGTAGAGAGAAGTTTAAAAGGTCTCTGAATCTCCTCAGTTTCACACTATAGTGAGGAAGTGTCATAGATTATTGTGGTGGTTTTACCCTGCTGGGCAGCTGAACTCCACCACAACTGCTCTCTCACTCCCCCTCCTCAAAGGAAAAGGGGGAGAAAATACGATGGAAAGGGCTCAAGGGTTGAGATAAGGAAAGGGACATCACTCACCAATTATCATCACTAGCAAAACAGACTCAGCATAGGGAGATTAATATAATTTATCACCTATCACTAGCAGGCTAGAACAGTGAGAAACTACAAGCAAACTAAAAACACCTTCCCCCATCCACCCTCTTCTACCTCCTCCCCCTGAGTAGTGCAGGGGAAAGGGAATGGGGGCTGCAGTCAGTCCATAATCCTGCATCTCCGCCGCTCCTTCACAGTCACTCTCTGTCCCTGCTCTACGTGGGGTCCCTCCCATGCAATGCCGTCCTTACCAAACTGATCTTGGGTGGGCTTCCCACAGGCTGCAGCTCTTCAAGAACTGCTCCCATATGGGTCCATACCATGGGGTCCGTCCCTCAGGACCAAACTGCTCCAACATGGCTCCCCCACGGGCAGCAGCTCCCCCACGGGCGGCAGCTCCCGCCAGGCCTCCTGCTCCTGCATGGGCTCTTCTCCACGGGCTACAGCTCCGGCCCGGGGCCTGCTCCTGCGGGGGCTCCATGGGCCGCAGCCTCCTTCAGGCCACATCCACCTGCTCCACCGTGTTCTCCTCCACCGGCTGCAGTGTGGAAATCTGCTCCACCATGGTACCCATGGGCTGCAGGGGGACGGCCTGCTCCACCATGGGCCTTTCCATGGGCCACAGGGGAACTTCTGCTCTGGTGCTTGGAGAACCTCCTGCCCCTCCTTCTTCACTGACCTTGGTGTCTGCAGGGCTGTTTCTCATGCCTCTCTCCCAGCTGCTGTTGCACAGCAGTTTTTTTTTTCCCTTTCTTAAATCTGCTCTCACAGAGGCACAACCCACGTCACTCATTGGCTTGGGTCTGGCCAGCGGTGGGTCCATTTTGAAGCGGGCTGGAGCTGACTTTTCTCTGACATGGGGCAGCTTCTTGGACTCTTCTCACAGAGGCCACCCCTGTAGCCCCGCTGCTACCAAACCCATGCCACATAAACCCA
The DNA here is from genome assembly GCA_013399115.1 of Anseranas semipalmata. Classification (NCBI taxonomy): domain Eukaryota; kingdom Metazoa; phylum Chordata; class Aves; order Anseriformes; family Anseranatidae; genus Anseranas; species Anseranas semipalmata. The sequence continues at coordinate 39,383 of VXAA01000911.1, forward strand.
ATACAGTTACTGGGTGGGGGGGAGTAGCTGGGAAAAATGAGAAACCTTTATACCTTGTGAAACTTTGTTACCTCCTTAACTCTATTTTAAATGTAAGACTGGGTCTGAAAATGTTCAGTGAGGATTTGCTCTCTGAGCCCAAATACCAGGTCCATACAAAGGCTGTCTTCTCCTCTGTTGTCCCACCCAGATGTCCTTAGACTTTTTCATAAGTGCACTGGGTAACAAAAAAGAAAAAAAGAAAGGGAGAAGAAAATCATTTAAATTGTGTTTGTGTCTGTTGTTCTTTTTGGTAAGGTGCAAAGAGCTTGTATTTTAAAATGACATAGTCTGTTTTTAAATATTCAGCCAGCAACAGGAGCCCCTGGTAAAATGCCATCTCCTCTGGACCTTGCAGACCAGGGCATTGCTGCTGAAAACCGAAGCTGCGCTTTGATCTGCACCATTTCCTGCCACGACCATGCTGTAGCCACTTCATTTCTATGGTCAAAACTTCCCTTACCTTACTTTTTTTCTTTAATTTTCCTTCTTTCTTTTTTAGCTACAAGAAACGTCCTCAACTGTTGCACTTTGGAGGACAGACTTTATCCTTGAGGATCTGCTAACCCCTCACTGAGCTGGGCATCCTGTGGCAACACAACTACCAGATACTTACCTGCATGCTTTATTTTTGCAGGGGTGATCCCAGCTTCGTAAGTCCTTGTGCAACTCCAAACCCAGATGACAGGCTTGGCCTGGTCTTGTGAGCCACATTCCTAAATTGTCATGTAGCAAAGAGCCCTTCTTCTCCCTCCCTCCACACCCTCCTTACACCCCAATTTGGCGCCAAGCCTCATTCCTCATATTTCCACACTTCCCTACTTAAACCTTTGCAGAGGAGGCTCTCAGACTATGCCTTCACACAGCAGAAGCATCCCAAAAGGGTACAGATTTGCTGACTTCCAGGTGGTCTGAGCCCCGGCCTCTGTGTCCAGCATCTCCAGCCTGGTTCTGGTAAAGTAGCTCTTAGTCACTCCCCTGATTCTTCACATCTTACTTATTTGTCTGCCCACCCTTTGCTTTTATGAGTGTTTTTCCACTTTCTATGTGTTTTTGCCTTGACTGTGGTGCTTGCGGGTGAGGTGGGAAAAGCCCATTTTTCCACTGGCACTACCCTGGTGGAGAGCTGGAGAGGTGGCATGGGTGATGGCTCCTTGTGGGTGAATTCAGTGCTGGGCTTCATGTGTAGTTTTATGCTCGAGGCTGACAAAGGGCTCTTCCAGTGGTTCATCTTTCAGACAATCTTTATGAAGCTACATAAAAATCCTCTCTTATCTTCTCTAGGGCACCCAGGGCACAGAAGTAAATAAATAAATAAATAAAAGTAAATAAAGTAAGATGAGTTGCAGTCTGCATGGACAAATCTAAACATGTCTTGCAGTGGAGTTAGATATGCTTTAAAAAAAAAAAAAAAGAAAAGAAAAGAAAGAAAGAAAAGGAAAAAAAGCAATAAAATCTGATGGGGAAATGTTCCTTAGCAGAATTTCTTACCTAATTTTCTTCCCAAGGTTTTGGGTATAGACTTCCTAAACAGCTAAAGTGATGTCTGTCTGTGTTATAACTTCCCAGACCTTGCCCAGCACCCTGGTATAGTGTCAGGGCTGTAACTGCTTGGCAGAGCCTTGTGCATACACCAAGAGCAGGGCACTGCCTGTCTACAGGGACAGAAGGATGCTTGTACACTGCCTTATGTTCGGTTCTCGTGTTCCAAGCTGGGAATACTGACTGGACCTGAAGAGGAATACCTGATTCCCTTTGTAAGTATTACTCAGTTTGACTGCTGGGGCCCTGTTTGCAAAATTGAACACAAATCTGAGAAGGAACATAATTACATCTTTGTGCAATAGCTACATAAGTTATATCGCAGCTATGAAGACAAACATGTTTTCTGCTGGCCTGTCCTCTTGGCAAGCAGTTTGCTTGTTGTACATGCTGGTAGACATCTGGGTCAGATGACTCGCTCCCTGGGTTTCTGTAACTGTATTGACTCCGTTGATGCTGACTATCAAGGGAGCCTGGTGAGTATTTTGGCAACTGATGGCTCTGTTCTAGCCATTAGCCCTGAGGCACCTGAATATGTCTGGCTCAGGAGCTGGAGAGGCAGGTAGGCATTGGGTGTTCAGCCCCTGAGAGATTCCTCCTTTTGACATTATATGGAGCCAACCTCCCTCCTTCAGGATTTAACCTGCAGGTTGTGCGGGTAACCTTCATTGTGCAGGTAACCCTGAAACCTGTACAGCTCACCCTGAAATTTGGTTTCCCCTGGGCAAACCTGTCTGTCGGTCAGAGCCATGCCTCCAGGACATGTAGGAAGGTTTCTCTGTCCATGTACCTTCTAGAGTCCTCATCCCAGGGTTTGGGGCAGCTATTGCTTTCTGAGAGGGTCTGGGGTTACGCAGGCATATCGAACAAAATACTGGAGTGGCAAAGTATCAGGTTGCATCAGCTTTCATATGAATTAAACTTATTATGGGTGCAGGAGCAAATAGCATACCTGCTAGTCATATTATTAGAGTGGATATGCTACAAGCATGCCTGAAATATGCTCTTTAAAGATACACAATGATGACTGCATTGAAATCCATACCTGTTTGGTCGCACCACAGCACAAGAGCTATTGTTTGCATTTCAGTAACTGGAGAGCCCCCAGAGAAATAGCTCAGCGCTGCGGGGAGGAGTGGTTGGTAGCACGTGCCGCTGTCCTCCTGCTCTGGATCATCCATTTAACCTGACAAAGACAGCAGATGTGTCCAAATACTTCAGGTAGAGGAGAGCTGCTGGGCTGTCTGAGGAGCAGCTGCTGATAATTGCAGGAGATTTGTGCCCCATCCCTCCTGTTTTGCTCGGAGGGCTCCCTGGTGGCATGGGGCTGCTTCCTGCCACGCCAAGCTGGCTGCTCCTCCAAAGTGCACGCGTCTGTGTGTGTGCAGCCTTTGGCTTTATCTATTTGTGTAGTTTTAATGAAGCAGTGGTGCAGGTCCCCCAGGAAAGCCTTTCCTGTGCTGGGGAGCATCCCTGCCGGAGGCTCTGACTGTTCCTGCAGGGACTAATGCCCCACCCAAACCATGAGCTGTGCTTATGGAGAACAAAGAGAATATACTGCTGTTGTCCTAGCTGGCCTTTATTTATTACTTATTACTGGTTTATTACTTTGCATGCTTGTTTTGTTTTCCTCTCCTATTTCCCCTAGGTCTGAATCTCACTTGTTACCTCCTTGGATGGACTCAGCCCTTTCCAGCCTTCTCTGTGTGCTTCTTGCTTGTCAGGGAGGCATTTCTATTTTCTCTGTTAAAGAGGCAAGAGCTGAATGCCATGCTCCTGTCTCTGGCAGCTTTTCTGCTCTGTTGGTATCAAGTTTTATTTGTCTTTAGTGTGCCGGGTGATCCACAAAAGCTGGTCTCCCCCTCTTTTCACCTGCCAGATCCTCCACACACAAACTTTCAAGTTGTCTTTCTAGATCTCCCACATCTGATGCGTTTCGATTATTTTGGGTGTGTGTTTTTGTATGTTAGTAGGAAAACAATCCTTTTAATCTTGTATTTTTTGCTTTACTTACCAAAGTCAATATTTCTCCCTGTTACCCACCTTGGATCTAGATACCAGCTGACTTAAAAGGTACCAGTTTGACTTCTTGACTTTTGCAACTTAGTCATATAGACTTTAATCCTCTCTTTGGTTTCCTACATCTGCTTTTACGTTGAAGGTATATGTGACTCCCGTGTCTCAGACATGGCATGCCTAAGAAACTTCACCATGCTCTATGCACAGGTTTAGCTTACCTATATTTCTGCTTCTTAGCTGTTGGACACCTCTTCTCTTCATCTAGAACAAACGGTGGTCTTTGCTAACTTTTGTCATTCAAAGAGGAAAGGCGTAGCAGCATTAGCATCTTTGTTAATCAAGCACCTTGGCTATGATTCAGTTTTGACTCAAAAGCCCTGTTTTGGGTGAAGAGTAGCAGCTCCTGCAGCAAGCGGTGGCTAGAGTCAGCCTGGCAGGGGATGTGTTTTCAGGTCCTGAAACCCTGCTTTCCTAGGGTCTGCACCATTGGTACATTCACATTCAAGTCATTGAGCTCACCTGCTTTTGCTGTTATGGGTTCTAGTCCTTGCTACCTTTCACACATCCTTCTCCTGATCATAAGGGTGTGTTTACAGGTAGCAGAATATTTTTTAAAGAAAGAGTGACATGTTACTTTAAGAAGTCCTTATTTTTTAAATGAGAGGTTTTTGGAAAGGATAATAATTTCAAATTCTTTAAAATACCATCATAATCTTTTATTGATGCAGATTTATGAAATACTTTATGTCAATAATCATCTGTCAGTAATCAACCAGAAAATGAGTCAGTATGTGCTGAAAAGAAGCAAGTTTGGCTTTTTGCATCCTGTAGCATCCTGGGCTTTTAGACTCCTGCTGATGTTTGAGAACCCATCATTTTTCAAAAATGCCTGAAAGATCAGCCCCCTTCTTTCACTATCAGCTATTTGAGTTCAAGCAGTTTTTTGTTTTAATCAAAGGACAAAACTGAACCAAAACCTTGTTCAGACTGCTTTTATATCAGACCTGAGTGGAGCAGCTTTGACCCTAAATCACCTGAACAGAATTTTGGTTCAGCTACCTGTTTCTAAATTTTCCTCCATGGTATAAGGGAGGTTTTAATTTTGGCAGTGCTGTTGTTTTCACCACATTCCTCTTGCTACTTTGTTGTCCATCACCAGTCCTTGCCATGTCAGGATGTCCCATTGTGTCTTCAGTTCAAAGCTTTGGTGATTGCCCTTCACTGAACCCTGGCGCCCTGCTTTCCTCTTAACTTGTTGGTTTGAGTTGTTCCCAAAACAGCATGTGAACTCTGTGAGCTGCAGGGTAGGATGGAAAGATGCTGTATGTCCTTCTGTAAGACAAAACCTATTTCTGAAAACCATGTTTATGCCACTCTTTGTATTTCTTGTCTGCTGAGACTGCTGCTCTCCAGTCCTGGTGTAGATCTATGTGCATTTGGCCAAATGAGAAAATACCCCTGTGGTGGTGGTCTCAAGTCAAGCTAATGAGAGAGGAAGTAGAAATTAAACATATAGATTTCAAAGGAGCAAATCCACCCCATGGTTGCAGTCTGGGGTACTTAACATGCTTCCATTTTATCCTGCAGACCTGGTTGGCCACATTTATTTAATCCAGCATCCAGGGACGGATGTACTGGCAGGGACTCTGTGATCTTTAGTGCTACAATTAGCCCTGTCTCTTGCCCTGATGGGATGCTGGCAGCACATCTGCTCTCCCAGTGGTTGCATGGGGCTGGAGGGCTTTCTGACATCTCCCAGCCACAGAAGCTGCCTTGTTTTCCCACGTGCATGTGCATTGTGCCAACCCCTGCTCCTGCCACACAGTCTAATAATGTAAGCGGGGTTTTTCTCCTGTCCCCCAAGTGAAACTGTGGTCTAACATGAGCGGATGGCTCAGTCAGCTGTTAACATCAGAGCTTCATCAGCCCTAGTTGATCATCATCCATAGTACCTAGAATAATATTACAGCAAGGACAATGATAAAAGAGCTATACTTTCACTTGTAACTGAAACAGAGTGGGTGGCTCGGTCAGAATGTAGCCCTAACTGTGCACAGTAGTACAGAGGATACACGTGGTGGCTATCAATAACCAAAACTGCTTTGTGGCTCAACATCCAATGATTAATTACTCTAAGGTGAGTAGTTGCTCCCAGTGCTGCCCATTGGTTTGTGCTCCTAATAAAGGCAATAGCCAAAATTTCACCCCCAAGCTAATGATGGCACTTATACTGCTAATTTCAGCAAAGGTGGCATTAAGCTACGAGATAATTTTGCAAACCCTATGCATCACCACACTTTTTAGCATTACTAGGGAAGGTGTATTTTTATGTGTGATAAGCTTTTTACATGCAAGTAGCAATCTTTTTCTTTCTGTTGTAACAGGACTTTTGTGACTTTGTGTGTATCAGGGAAAAAAGTCCCACTTCTTTTCCTTATACAGCTTACCATGGAAAGACAAAACTGTGTAGGCTAGTTTAATGCAGATATTAAAAACTCATGTTAACCCTGTGCTTGCATAAGGACAAAGCTGGTCACAAAGGAGCAATATCTGAGGTCTTCAGAAAAGCAGTAGAACCCAATCAGCAATATGTCTGAAAGGAAACCTGCAAAGGATAAAGACCTTCAGTATAAGTATTCTTTTGTAAGTTGCTCTTCTTACAGTTTGTGGCTTTGTTTAGTATCAGATTTCCTTCATCTTGTTAGCTTTTTCTTGCAGGCTCATGCAACTGGAGTTTATCAGAATTGAGTGACATGTAAAGTGTTTGCATATTCATACATTAGTCTTTTTAAGACTTCCCAGTGGGACTCTTAACTATGCTTAGTCTGTTTATCCACTCAAATCCACTGCTACAATGTTTTAAAACTTGAAATCATAGCTGCATCTGAATTTCACCATGAAATAAAATATTGTAAGTGAGGACACATGTTAGTAATCAAAACAGGTTCTTTAAAATGAGCCCTTGTGCTGCAGGACAGGAGACTGTTTGCAGGAAAGTATTGACAGACCTTGATCACTTGGAGCCTGGGGCACTGAAAACCATAGTTAGGCACAGAAGTAACACAAAACAGCTTTCGGAGCCGCTCAGGGCTTCTCAGCATTGACCAAAATCATTTTGGTATCTTAACTATAGCTGTCTGAGCTTCATCAGGCTGCCTGTAAATTCTATCATGGTGAAGCTGCAGAGGTAAAAGCGGTAAGGAAGATCTGCCTGAGTTGTGCATCTGGAGCTCTCACAGCTTTTTCACAGTGGAAAGGCAAGTCTCCGCCTGTCCCCAAGTGCAGACATTTTGATTGGTACCAAATTTTCTGTGTAGGAACAGGGGTCGTGTTGAACTGTTCTTCGTATCTCACTCCTCATTTTAAAATGAGCTGTGTCCTGTCTGTAGGATTGCTGATTGGATTTGTTCAATTAAAGAGGCTTTCATGTTACAGAAATGGAAACTTTTATTTTTTAATTTTATTGCTTGGTAGCTGAACTGGCCAGCTTAGAATAAACTTTTCAGAAGATAAGAGGCAGTGGATTAAAGTTAGGAGGCATGGCTGTGATTTTCAAACAGACCAGAGATCTTGCGCGTCACACGTATTAGAAGCCTAAGTTGGGGCTTTTCTAAAGAGGCTTCATTTTTAAAGGGCAAATATGCACAACTTTCCCCCCAAAATATATTCTTCTAATGGCAAATTGCTTTGCACACTGAAAGGAATAGCTGCTTCTGAAAGAAGCAATTGGGTGGTTATCCTCTATTTATTGTGAGAGCCAGATACTTATTATAGTACAGAGAAGTATAAGAATCATAAGATATGGTGCATTACAATACTAGGGAGAGGCCATTGGAAAAGTGCTGTTCCATAGTATAAAAAGCTGCAGATGGAAGAGCTGGAAACTAAAGCACAGAAACATCTTCAGAAAAGTCTGTTGCCAACTAGCCAGCCTTCTTAGAAAAGAAGGAACACCTCATTTGTTCTTCTTGAGGGAAGAAGGGAACTTGTAAACCTAGCAGGTAAAATTCTCATTTAATATTTTTTTAATACTTCATAGGAATTCAGTGATTTTCAAGGCTTCAGGCCATGTCTTTTTTATATATATTTTATTAAATTGAAATTATTTCTACTTCTAAGCCACTATGAAGTTCCTTAATTCATTTGACATGCCTTTGCCAATACAATAGCAGAATAATAAGAAAGAGACCTCTGATCCTGGTGTGTGCATGTTATACTCTACTGTATAGCAGCCTGCATTTCCTGGCAGTACGCTTATCTTCTTCTCCTTTAAAGCAATACAATTTAACTTTTCAGGCCCTGTCATCCAGCAGTAATTTTCTGTCACTGCAGGATACCAATCCCTTGTTTGCAACTCTGATGCATTATAACACTTTACCCCATTAGCATTGCATCACTGTTTGAGGACTTACGTAGATGAGGAATTTGTGAGCTGAGCTCCCGAAGACTGAATTCACTGTCTTGTTTCAAATGTTGAACACAGTTTTATTTTATTTATTTATCTTTTGTGTGTGTGAAGGGTCAGAATTCCACTTGCTAGAGATGAGAGTTTCTCTTGGTTTATTTTTTTCTGTATTAGGCTTGTGTATAGGCTGGATCTTTTGGTGGGGAGGCAGAAGTTTGGAAAGCTGTGCCTCCTTGCTATGCTATAGCCTGTTATAACATTGTATTATTCAATGACATTGTGAGCAGTTTCATTGTTGCTGAATTTACATTTCATGTGATTATATTTGATTTTTACACTAGCTATTTTCAAGTTTGTTTTTAAAAGATACATTGTGTTAATGTTCTTTAAGCTCTGCGGAAAGTGCAAAATGGGTTCTGTAAATAATTGATGTGTAAAAAAATCTTTGTTAAAAAAGCATCAAGTCCTCTAGATCTCTAAAAGATTAAGATCTCTACCATTGTACACCTGAAAAATGGCCACACTCAGAAGTCATCTTTGCAAACGTCACTGTAAGTTTTCAGCTGTGAAGGTGGTGGTTTAGGTTAGTGTGCAGGTTCAGTGTGGGTCTAATGGTCCTGCTTGATGGGAGTGGCTCCGTGGGGTGGTGTGAACACTACGGGTAGGATGTTTGCTTCCTGCCTGCTGTCTGGGCAGGGAGCAGAGCTGGGCTGTGGGGGTGACTGACTTGAGAATTCAGCAAGAAAAATTGTGTTTTTCATTTTATTTACGCTCTTTGTTTTGCTGCCATCAAGCAGCACAACATCACCTTTCATCTCTGTTGTCTTTGGGTGCTGGGGGTCAACTCCATGGGGGAAGACCCTGTGGGATGCTCTGGGGCCATTCCAAGAGCCCTGTCCCAGCCCTGTTGTACCATCCTCTGTACCGACCCTGTGGGTACCGCACTGTGATGAGTGATGCAGTAACATGCAACACCTGTGAGTGGATGCTGTGCAATTTCCCAGCTTTTGGGGCATTTGCCTAGTCCTACAGAGGGGCATTTTCAGCTCAGCACGTGCTGAGACTGAGCTGGATAATTCTCAGTGACCTCGGTGGCCTTTTGGCCAAATCCCCACAGGCTGTGCTGAAAATGTACCTCCTGTTGCTCCCTGAGTTTTCTTTCTCTCGTGGACACCAAGCCAGTGTGATTATGGTATGGTATAAATGCACAGGGAGAAGAGTGGTTAGGCAGACCTCTGAGTTGGTGCTGTATGGAAGATAAATGTGTGCATAATGTGCGGAATGGGGCTTGCCCAGGGCGAGGGAGGGAAAGGCAACCCAGTGCATGTGACAGGACTCCAACCCCTGCTCAAGTGCAGACATGGGCCAAGTCCCATGCATTTGCCTGATTCTCAGTTTATCTCCCTGCATGTAAAACAGGGTGTTTGTCAGATTGAAGCCACGTCTTCCCAAGCTGGGTGGTCAAATCATGTGTTTTCATAGTTGGTCAGTCTGCAGCATGTTGTCCTGGCCACAAGGTGACCATGCAAGGCTCCAAGTGTCTCTTCAGACTCCACTCCCTCACAGCAGCAGTGATGCCAGATCACAGCCTCCCTTCTCGTATACCAAGGAGTATCTGCTCCAACCAGACATTACAAGGCAGAGAAGCAAAGGAGGAAACTACTTTTTGTTCAGGTTTCCCCTCTGTTTTCCTAGGAGCTGGTTACTCAGCTGAGAGGCCCATGCAACTGCATGTACCAACATGGATGGCAAAATACTTGTGGTTGTTTACCTTCTTTTCTTTGTTACAGAGCTATTGCAGCATGGATCAAGCCCCAGTTCCCTTTTTAGTGCTCTGAAGAACTGGTGAACCTGTAGTAGTGATAGTTAGTGTAAGTGGGAAAGGAATCCCTCCTCAAGAGCCTTTTTTTTTCTGTCATATTTTGAGGATATGTTGTATTGCCTGGATGTGATCCTGTGTAACATGCTCTAGGTGATCCTGCTTGAGCAGGGGGGTTGGACTAGATGATCTCCAGAGGTCCCTTCCAACCTCAACCATTCTGTGATTCTGTGAAAACTTTTTTTTTTTTTCTCGAAGGTGTGAAGGGCTAGAAGTGAATAGCAATATGTGGAGTGTAGAAGAATGTGAAGAAAGGGGAAAATCATGAATGAGGGGAGCACTGGGAAACAAGTCATTTGCAGCAGGACAAGCAGTCATTACCTTGTTTGGAGAATTTTAATTACGGACAGATGGATCAAAGGAACAGCCATTTTGGCAAGTTGTCTTTTTAATGCAAATTGCATCACCTGAAAGAAATTTTGGGTGGAAGTATCAAATGGTAGTTTTAATGATGCAGCAAAACTTAATGATGAAATATAGTTCCTAAGGGGCTGTGTTTCATTATAGTGTGTACCTTTAAAAACACAGGCTTCAGGGGGTAAAAATTGTAGCATCTATCTGTGCAGGCTTTTATTTGACATGGTTGGATAGACTATTGAATTCCTACTCCCTGCCTTAGCTTAGCTGTGTACTATATGTTCTCCACAATGCCTCAAGCTGAAAATTGATCTTCAGTCAATACTGTGCAATGATTCGACCCACTCCAGAATCAGCACCACTCTGTGAATGAAATTCGTCGTGGGAGGCCTGATTATTGTCTCCACTAGGACTGACCTGACTGAAAGGGCTATCAGACTGTCTGAATTCGGACACTTTGGACAATTGCCATCAGGAATTATCTATGCTCCCAGAAAGGGCTAAATTGAGCAGAGATGAAGTGCTGGTGTTTATTGATTCTTCTTCTTTTTTTTTTTTCTTTTTTCCCTTCCCTCCTCCTGACTAGGTAGAGGAGAAGCAGATGCAGCTTTAGCTACATGCACTGGGGTTTTAGATAGCATTGCTGCGAAGATATATGAATCTTTTCTGACCCTGTGTCAAATTGTCTGCAGCATGGACTGATTTCAGGGCTGCTTTTTAAGGAAAGACCATTTGTCAAAAATGCTATGACATGTGAAACATGTTCACAGTCCTCTTGGCTGTGTGCGGTGGTCAAGGTAAAACAGAAAAGTGCCACAGATGGCGCTGAGTGCTTCTCATTCTGTGTATCAGCCTTGCATATTTAGGCCTTTGAAGTCCGATCTAAGCACACAAGCTGTACAGATCACACTGAAACTTGTTAAATGCAGAATTTAATTAGATGGGTATCTGGTTTTGCACTGGGGCTAAATGGATGGGTATATATAGAAAGTGGTGGCCCCACTGGAAATGTTGAAATCCTGCTACAAAACCTGTGTGTCCTGCAGCCTGTGTCCTTGCAAGGGCTGGTGCGCTGTTTTGGGTACTCAGGAAAAAAAAAAAAAAGGTATCACAGAAAAGCAAAGTAAGGCTCATTGATGAAACCGTAGAAACCATACTATGCACTTTGCCTACCTTAACAGCTTTATGTAGTAACAGTACATGGCCCAGGCTTGTTAATGGCACCATTTCTCTTCCCAGTGGCAACTCTTTTGCCTCTGACTCAAGGGACTGGACTGAAATCTTAATTCACTGCAAAACTCCCACCAACAGGTATAGACTTTGCTTCAGTTCAGTTTGATGGAATACGGTGGAAGCTTTAAAGGCATTCAAGCCAGAGACTCTTCACCAAGAGTGTTGTGCCTGTTTGTCACAAGATAACCTCTAGTCTTTTAATAGAGTTAAAGCTTCATGGGCAGGTTCTGCCCTTGCTTAATGCCATGGCATTGTTCCCATTGGCTTCAAAAGGAGCAGGCACTTAGACCAGCACTCACAAAAGCCCTTAGGAGCCTAAGTCCCATTCATTTCCTGATTTCAAGAGTCCTAAATCCCTTTGTGAATCCAAGCCGTAATGCTCTACTATCTAGGCACAAGCATTAAAAAGAGTTCTCTTTTTATCCTCTTAGCATGGTAAGCCTGGAAAGTGGAGCTCCTTATTATCTTCCCCGTGCTCCTGAAATAGGCTGAAAATACGTGTAGCTGTTTAAATATGGAAGTTATCTTTTTACTTGAATCTGGATTATCTTCTCTTTTCCAGAACTACAAAAACAAACAAGTCTGGATGGCCTAGCTCCTTTCTGGGGTGAAACTCTGCAGGTTGGGTGTTCAGGTAGAGAATGGATAAGATGAATCAAGGGAGAGGGGTACCTTATGGCTTTAACCCCTTTCTGTCCTCCACCCAGCCTGGTCCCTGGGGATGCACATGAAAATTACCCAGGTGCCAAACCTTTTTTCCATTCTGGAAACAATGCTTTTGAAGAGCCCTGTGCTATAATATCCACAAAAACTTGATACATGGACTCTGTGCAGAAGCCAGGTACTCATTGGTAGAGCCATGAAAACAAACCCTCAGTAAGAAACTTTCATAATAGCCTCTTGATGCCATTCTTTCAAGGCCAAATGAGTTTTCGCATCTGCTTGCTCATTTCTAAATCTATTGATGATAGGCCTGGTGTTCAGCTGATGTAAATTAGCTTAGCACCGCTGAAATTGGGTCAGTGACTGTGTTGATTTATCTCATCTGAGGAGCTGACATAGACTCTCTGGTTTTCTTGTATTAAACACTTTTCTCATCTCTAGCCATTTTCTTCTGTTCAAGAGCAATGTGAGTATAGAACGGATTTTGATAGTCTGAGTAAAAGAAAGAGTTGTATGATCTGTCAAAAGTAAATAATGTATAGGCTTATAGAGGATCTAATGATTAGATGTTGGCATATATTCCTGATAGATTATGAATTCTTATCCCATTAATGGGTGAACTCTTAGCCTCTGTGATAAAGAGCTTTGATTGACAGAAAAGCAAAATGATGAGATTTATTCTCTTTGCCATGATGATCCTAAGAAACTAGGGATGTTTAGGTCTGAAAAATCCTTTCACCGAAGTAAATAAAACACCAAATCAATCTACAGTTAGTGCAGGGAATTGCTACAGAGGTGCTGCTCAAATCTTACCATTTAGAGCAAAACATGCTTGCAGCAGGTAAGACTAATGTAACTGAGTTTGTGTCAATTTCCAAATCTATGAAATATAAGGTCTTGCCATATTCTGTTGTTCCAGAAGGGAACAAAGTAGTAATAGCTGTGAAGTTAATGGGAATAGAGAACATAGCTTGGTCATGCATTTAAGGGCAGAGGGAATGGTGTTGGCCTTAATTCTGCTCCTCCCTTAGTGAGCCATGCTGCTGAGCCAGGATGAACTTCTCCAGGGAGCACCACAAATGTTGGGTTTCTTTCTCCTTCTGTCGTGGATTGGTGGTTTTAATTGCTTGTGCCAAGTTTTCTCTGCAAACAGGGCCCTTCCTGCTTTTGTGCAATTTTGCTAAAATTTAGTAAGTCCTGAGTGCTGCATGGAGTTTTATGACTGTGTTGTCAAGGGAGGTTATTGGAAGGTTTTGCATCCATAAGGGATGTATTCTGCGCACTTGGTGTCTGTTGGGGCATTTGATTACCTCATATATCCGCTAGATCCTAAAATCCTGAGAGAGGCTCAGAGCACAGCTCCGAAATGCTCACTTTCTGCAGGGCAGTCAATGGGCCACTTTTCTTTTTCTTGCCAAATAACCAACCCCCGATAGCAGAAAGCAGCATTCCAGAAAGATGCATGAAGTACCTTACTACAACATTTAGCAGTGCTGGCCCAGACTTCATAGAGGGGGCTGGCCTTGTGGTAGGCTCCAGACTGCAATTCAGGTGACCTGTGCTTGCTTCCTGGTGTTGCCATTGATTTTCCTGTGACCTTGCGCAAGGCATATCACCTCCTACTGCCTCAGTGGGCCATCTGCACTGCAGGGACAATGCTGCTGCCTCTTTCATAGTCTTTTGTCCTCAGACGTATTGAATATATATTGTTCAGGGGAGAAGGGGTTTTACTATATGTGTGTATAGTACTTAGCGGGCGGGAGCTTAGGACTCCACTGGGATTTTTGGGTACTACAGTAGTAAAATAATGAATGATATCTTGCACTCTGCTTTCCTCCCACTTTATTGCCATTGCCATCCTGACCCTTTTGCTGTCTATAAAGCTACCATATTGGCTTTGAAATAGTATCCTGTAACTGTTAGTCCATGCAACAATTCACAAGAGATAAATAGTTTACGCGACTGATGTGTATTTTACATTTGTATTTCATTACCAGTTACAGGTACCTTGATTTGGGAATAGTCCCAATCTGTAACTCATTATCTACTAAAGCTGTATTTAAAAAATTAGTTGTGTAGCAAAAAACTTGAAAGAAGATAAACCTGACATGCCCTTGAGAAGTTTAAGGTGTTATCTCATGATTAGGAATCATTGTTGAAGCTTTCACAAATTTAGACACATTCTGGCTTGAATGGATATACTGGAACAAAACCTTAAATGCTTGTTTAAAAATCTATAATTAGACTTGCTGGGGAATAGTTATAGAGTATATTAGACCAAGTGGCTTTTCAATAATTTTTAAAGCAAATTCATCTGGTTCTCAGAATTCCTTTCTGCAGATGTGCCAATTGCCATGACCAGCAGGTCTTCAGTGACTCGCAGGAATGTATCATTTTTAAAGTGATTACAGATTAATTAAACAGAGATTCTTCATCTGATAGAATAGCTGAAATATACATTTGCTTTATTGTAAGTTGGCAATAAAAAGGATATATATGTTCTCAGTGGCCAAAGGCACTGCAGCATATTGCAGAGGCAGCATGCTGCCCCGTTGACTATTTGGCGGCTTCTTCAGCTCTTCCCTCCATGACTTTGGGGGTAAGACAGGAGCACAGCATGGCCAGGTATTACCTAGCGTGTCAGAAAGAGGAGGAAAGATCATGGTCACCTTCCAAGAGACAACCATAAATCTTGACTGCAATCTTCCATGTTTTTTGGGGGTAGCGACTTTTCTAGTAATGAGGAGCTCGGATGCATCTATTTAATTCCTGGGTCTAAAAGATGAAGCTTTTCTTTCCCTAATTAACACGGGGGGGGGGGGG
>VXAA01000911.1:54356-90821 GCA_013399115.1 Anseranas semipalmata
GGGAGGGAGGATGCCTTCTGCATGTCTGTGTGTGACTTTCACTGGCAACTTCTCCTTGTCCAACTGTTTGTAGCTAAAATATGTGCTTGTCGGGGGTGGAGAGCAGAATTGTAAACACATGATGTTCTTCAACATCAAGCAAATCTGTTGCTCTCCTATCCCCCCCCAATTTTGCATCACAACTGATTTTTCTTTAAAATATAGGAAACAGTTTGAAAATGCCTGTTGTATGCCTGTAAAGGGTAAGCATAACCATAACATCCTGTGAGCTTACTTAATTCAAGGTCTTTATGGGCCATATTCAGAATGGTGCTTTAGCATGAACTTCGTTATTTTATTTTTATTTTTATTTTTTAAAGTAGATATTCCAACTTTCTCCTGGAATTAACAGAGTCTTTGTCAGTACTGATTTAGGTAATTTCAGTAATGAAAAATTGCATGAATTTTTTAAATTGTTGCTCTTTTCCCTTTTTTTCACCTCTTGTAGGAAGGATTATAAATGTATAGAAAAATGTATGGCTATCCAGGTCAAATAATCCTTCGGCAATGGCTTTTATGTTTTGAATCGTACTCTGATATCCATATGTCAGAATTTTGGAGGCTTAACTTTTCTGATCCTGAATGTCACTTCCTTTTTTGACCGCAGGGTGCAATTCTAGCCTTTGAGGGACAGAAGCAGAGATGGTTTGTAAGTGGAAGACAAACAGCTGTGATGCTGAACAGGGCCATGCACCAGTGTCCTTCTATTTCCAATTTTAATGACTAGATTTATCCTACAAATTTAACACAATAGCTCTTCAGGGGACGGGATTTTCTGCAACTGTCTGATTAGCAGAATATTTCTAACTTACGCATAGGAAACTTTAATAGGTGTCAAAAAAAATGTTCCCCCAAAAGTCCTGTTCATTTCACTTCCCTGTCGCTGCCAGAATGTGGTCCTCCCTCAAACTTTCTATATACGTGTGTGCATATTCACTTTCTAACTGTGTACTGAGACATGCAAAGGCATTGAAGGTAGCTCCACACTGAAAAGCCAGAAGTATTGGTTCTCCATGGCTGGCTTGCTATTCCTGGAGCATGAAGATCTCCATTTCTGTCAAGTGCTGTGTAACACGCTGCTTACTGTGTTCAGAGATGCCGTCACCCATTCTAATACCAGTGTGCCATCAAAAGTGCAGCCTCATGGCAATGCACCCTACCAGTTGCATCAAAAAGGCTCCTTTCATCAAGCCACAATAAGGTGCTGCACATTTCCATTGTGTTTCCCTTCTTCTTGGCTAAGGAGTTGAGTTAGCTGGACCTCTTCCAAGTCTATTTGAAATCCTGTAGGGAAAGCTGTAGGGATCCCTTGGTGGAAAGCAGGGATTTTCCACTACAGTCATGTAGGAGGGACTCCACTAATCTCAGTTCTTACTAGATCTTCTTTTTATTAAGGTCTGAATAAGAAAACCGGCCTTAGGAAGTAGCTGCATAGTTGTAAGATGTTACTGCACAGTTTGTTTCTCCTAACCTACTACAGTATATCCTTGCCTCAGGCCATACAAAGTGCTGTCAGATTGTCATAGTATAGTCATGCCAAACAAAACAAAAAAATAAAAGGAAAAAACTTCATTTTGTTCTGGCCTTAAATGATGCAAGATGGCAAAGAAATCTAGTGTAAACCTTTAGGCAGTCTATTGCAGCCTTTATTGCAGCCCTTGAAAATAATTCACCAATAAAAGCAAATACTGATGAAATGCTCTGTTTCCCTTCAGTGAGCTCTCTGCATCTTTTAAAGGCAGGTGAAATGACTGGTGGAAACCGGAGTTGTGTATCGTCAAAGGGACACTCTTTATCCTAAAAATGACCCGATTGCCTAATTTTTTCTTTTCTAGTCAGCTGTTTTCATAAATAGCAGCTTCAAATGTACTTGAAGGGTTTAAAGTGTATCTGTTTTTACATTTTGCACTTCTCATTTCCACTCTGTAGTTCAAAGATGTGCTGTTTGTGGCTTTGTTTTTGCTTTTTTTTTTTTTTTTTTCCCCTAAATGAATAAAAACCCCAAACCAAGCCATTTTGTTAGGGGTATGAAAACCTCAGGATCATGTTGCAAACTTGGCAGAGGAATACCTAAAACTTCTGCTGATTTCATTGTTTAGGATGGTACCTATCAAGCCAATGATACCTTCTTTAAAGTAAGTGTACCCTAGTCCTAAACACACTGCATGGCAAATGTTCTGTTATATGCATGTGTGTATGTGTATATAAATGTACATCCACTAGGAAATAGAATAGAATAGTTCAGTTGGAAGGGACCTACAAAGATCATCTAGTCCAACTGCCTGACCTCTTCAGGGCTAACCGAATGTTTAAGTATGTTATTGAGGGCATTATCCAAATGCCTCTTGAGCACTGATGAACACTTTTTTGAAGTGATTTGAACACTTGATGCATGGGGCATCAACCACGTCTCTAGGAAACCTGTTCCAATGTTTGACCACCCTCACAGTAAAGAAATTTTTCCTAATATCCAGTCTGAACCTCCACTGCCTAGCTTTGTGCAATTTGTGTGTGTCCTATCATTGGTTACCAGGGAGAAGAGAGCAGCGCCTCCCTAAATGTAAATAAACTATTCACAAGGTCCTTAATTTGCAATGATATCATGTAGCTAACATTCACTGCACCCTCCTTGGCACATTTACAAGAGAACAAGAAATTAGCAGCTACCTCTCTGACAGTGTTTGAGCTGTGAGCTTTGCCAGTGGCTGCCTTTTGCCCTTGCTCGAGTGCTCATCTGTGAAGCTGCAGGTGTAGCCTGTGACAAAGTGGGGAGCAGGCACCCAGGACCTGCTTTTGGCGGGGTGCTGTCCTGGGAAAAAGTGGGTAGGTTTCATGTTTGCTTTCTCCTTTTCATAGGATGGGACCACCTGTAGCTTCATTTCTCCACCAGGCAAGGTGTTGCTTTGAAGACATGCATCATGCAGGTCATACATCAGTATCATGCTCCAAATTTTGTTTGAAACATTTACATATTGGGTTAAATGCCACCCTCTGTCTTCCCACTACTGAAATTTGCAAGTAGAGGGTTAAAGAGGATTCCCAGCTGTAGCAAACACCTGTCTGCAGTAAGGAGGACAGGAAATCTTTCCTTACAGTTTGTGTTGAAGGGAAGTCTGGCCCAGTGCAGAAATAATTTGGAGTATGGCTGTGAGACTGGCAAAATCAAAATGATGGTGTTTATACGCTATATTTTAAAGGAGGGGAAGGACATGTTTTGCACAGTTTCTTCCTTTCTGCCTGGTGTGGAGCACTGTTTTGCCTCCACAGAAATTAAGGGTTGAAACATCCACCATAGTGGTTGAGGGCTCTGGTTTTCTTGAAAACAATCCTGGCTTTTCTCTGAAAAGTGGGAATGGCTGCTGAGCTGCCTGGCTGGAAGTTGGGCTGCCAGGGGCTGTTAGCTGGCTGCATGGAGTTACGGTGGGGTGGTGGTGGAGGGAGGAAATTTGAGGCTGGAAACGAAACAGTGCTGGGGCTCCCTTCCCCTGAAACCTTTCTTCCCCAACAAGGTTAACCAGCTTGGTAGCTGAGAGTAAACATTTTCTGAAAACATGACATGACCTTGTTTCTCTGCCTACCCATGAAACTTGCTTTTCTCACTGTTTTGGATGCCTTCAGAAGGCCCTAGGAGACCTGAGCATATTTGTCTTTAAAGCATTTCAATCCTAACTTCATTTCCTCTGGCAAACAATAGGCTGTGTGGAAGGACGTGCCCAAAAAGCTTGAGCACTTTTCCTTCTGTCAGTAGCTTCAGCGTGGAGATGTCAGCTCTGTTTCTTAACCCTTCTTAACCCTTGGGAATGGGAGCCTTGTACTGCATGTAGTGCTGGCTCTGACCTTCATTCATCCATGCAATGCATGGGGTCAGGTGTGCCCACGTCATGAACATGTGTCATGCTTTGTTTATTCAAAGCATGGGCTCCCTGGACTTCAGCTGGAGTTTTATGTGCACAAAAGTTTTGAAACAGGGATCCTGGGTCCAGAAATCTATAAAAGAGGAATATACAATTACTGGCTGCTTCTGAAGAGGGTGCACGCCATGGATTTTCTTCATCAGTGAGTGCTCTGTGGGTGGCAAGGATGGAGTCCAGTTCCTCCAAGGCATGCAGCTTCATAGTCTCAGGTCCCCTTCCCCTTCTTTCAGCTCCCTTCTACCATCATTGCCTGTTCTGCAGCTCAAATACTCACTGTCCTCTCAGCCTGCCTGGTGAGAAGGGACCCACACTGCAGCAGAACTGGGGCTTGGACTCTGAAAAAGCAGTTATATTTCATTCCTGAAGTGCCTCCTCTCCTCTGTGCATCGCTCTCTGAAGATGCCACAAATGTGTGGTGTGGTGGTTCTCACCTCAGATTTCTAACAATTCTTTTCTCTCCGGAAGTTCACTCCTATTTCAACTTCTCAGATTCATTCCCATTCGGTGGGGGACCAAAACATTAAAAGATGCTATTCATGACTGGAAGGGCATGAGGGATGTCAATGTCTTCTACCTTGAGATAGCTTGGGTCCTCACAGAAAGCTCTTGGAAATGTGTGCTTGGAGCAGAAGGAAGTAACATGGAGAAGTGGCATCTGACAGCATGAGAAATAGCCAGCATCCTTCTTACTGGAGCATCCACTTTGGAAAAGCCAGACCCATGAATTAATTCCCTTTTCTGGGGGCTGGAGCAGACCCAAGAGGAACCAGTATGTCTCCACCGGAGTGTTGCTGAGTGCCCGGCGCCTCCCAGTGCTCATCTGCCTGGGTCCTGCCAGTTCTGCATGCTGGGCTATGCACACCTCCAAGCCTGGCTGTATTCTGCTGAATAAGCTCTTTCCTTGTGCAGCTGAGTTTGTTTTCCTGCAGTCGAGCCACTTGTGAGGCTTCCTGCCTCAGGAAATCGGCGGTCAGCCTTCAGGAGATGTTGTCTGCAGGATTCAGAAGTAGCTTCCAGCCTTCTGGATGGACTCCCTGGCTGGGGTGAATGGTGCAGCCCTGAGCATTGGCTCCCCGACTTCCAGTGGCCAAGCATCACCTCTAGGCATTTTACACCATACTCCATTACTTATCCGTGTAAAAAATTTAACAGACACTTTGGGTTTTGGTTTCTGCAAAACCTTATGTTGCCTCTGGCTGACTTCCAGCCACAACAGAGGATGGGAAGCCTGGCTGAGGAGTGCCTGCTCTCCCTGCTGTGGTGACTCCTGGGGGGAAGGTGTTTGGGTGTTTTTTTTTTTTTTTTTTTTTGATGCAAACGGGCTCCATGCAGCTAAGCAGAGAAGTGTCAGTGCCTCATGTTGAGGCAAAGAGTTGAGTGGGTCTGATTTCTACACAGAGGAGCACAACTCTGCCATTCTCCTGGTACCAGTAAGTTCTTCCTCCCTGGCAAACAAAATTGCTTCCAGGAATGAAAAGTTGGAGTGGACTTTGGAAGCAAGCCTCTGTTTGGGGTCCTGTTGCTTTCACTCTTTTCTGCAAATTTTTCAAAGTGGAGGAGGCAGAAAGGGGAGGAACATTTGTAAAATGCTCAGCCCTTCTTCTTAAATAAGCACTTTCTGTGTTGTCTCATTTCCAGACTTAGGCATAATGTTGCTATCAAAGCCTCCCCCTTGGCTTTGTCATGCAGTGTAGCATATTTTTGCCCTTAAGCAACAGAAACAGATGATACGCTGAAGCTAACTATCCTTGTCTTGAAACTGCCAGAGTGGGGCGAGGAGTCCCAGCCACAGTGGGTACATGTCTGGTACAGGCGCCTTTCTTCTGTTTAATCTGTGCCAGTTGCCAGCTGCCTCTTTTCAAGGCTGAGAGTTCAGCCGAGTAGTCTGTCTTCAACTTGTGCTCCCAAGAAAATAATTTTCAAATCTAGGCATTTCTTTAGTTTGGCATACCTGGTGCAACCATATAAATGATCCAAGGAAGGACCACAGGGTTTGTGAGGGTAGATGATAATTCAGTGAATGCTCCATTCTGCCTGAGGCAGCTAAATGGGTCACCCGAAGCTAAGTGTCATAAATTATGCATACAGGCTGGAGGTCTTTGGGGTAGCAACCTCTCGCTGTTGTTCAGTAGAGAGTAGAAGCTTAATCTGTGAGGACAGCTTCATTGTATGCTGCTATTTATCCCTAGGATAAGCAGACCTCACCTTGATTTTTTTGACCATAACAAGAACAGCAGGGAGAGGCAGAAGGGGAAATCATTGCATTAGGCAAAAGGAAAGTTGTGCCAGAAGGAGCACCAAGAGCACTCAGCAATGTTGTCCATTACGCTTCATGACTGCCTATTTGAAATTTTGAGTTACTGGAAAGCTGTCTGTGCTTGTACTTGTAGCCAAGGGTTGATGGACAGGCTGCAGAAGTGGGCCCAAGAGAACCTAATGAGGTTCAACAAGGCCAAGTGCAAGGTGATGCACTTGGGCTGGGGCAATCCCAGGTACTTATACAGACTGGGAGAAGCAGAACTCGAGAGCAGCCCTGCGGAGAAGGACTTGGGGGTCCTGCTGGATGAGAAGCTGGACATGAGCCGGCAGAGCGCGCTGGCGGCCCGGAAGGCCAACTATGTCCTGGGCCGCATTAAAAAAGGGGTGGCCAGCAGGGAGAGGGAGGTGATTGTCCCCCTCTACTCTGCTGTGGTGAGACCCCACCTGGAATACTGCGTGCAGGCCTGGGGCCCCCAGCACAAGAAGGATGTGGAGCTCTTGGAACGGGTCCAGAGGAGGGCCACTAAGATGATCAGAGGGCTGGAACACCTCTCCTATGAAGAAAGGTTGAGGGAACTGGGCTTGTTTAGCTTGGAGAAGAGAAGGCTCCGGGGAGACCTCATTGTGGCCTTCCAGTACTTGAAGGGAGCATATAAACAGGAGGGGGAATGCCTGTTTACACATGTTGATAGTGATAGGACAAGGGGGAATGGTTTTCAACTAAGACAGGGGAGATTTAGGTTGGATATTAGGAGGAAGTTTTTCACTCAGAGGGTGGTGAGGCACTGGAACAGGTTGCCCAGAGAGGTTGTGGCTGCCCCATCCCTGGAGGCATTCAAGGCCAGGCTGGATGTGGCTCTGGGCAGCCTGCTCTGGTGGTTGGCAACCCTGCCCAGAGCAGGGGGGTTGAAACTAGATGATCTTTAAGGTCCTTTTCAACCCAGGCCATTCTATGATTCTATGTTTGCAGAAGACATGCAATCCTGCCCTGATGCCTTCAGTAAGTATAGGGCGCTGGTCAAAAGATTTCCTGCGTGCTGCCAAAAATACCAAACCTCTTGATTGCTGTCAAAAACCTGGAGGATTTGCAGCACTTTCAGACTTTTTCACTGTTGAAGTGTTCTACTTAATATCCCCAAAACAACTGTAGATCTGTATGATTCTGATTGCAGTGCAAGGCTGTCAAACAGTATCTGTCCCCATTTTGTAGTTTTTCCTTTGCTCTCTTTCTAGAAATGCAAGCCTGTTCCTCACCTGCCCTCCACTCTAGGCTCTAATTCAAGTCCTGCAGGAAACGCCAGCAGCGTTGCTGCTTTCAGAAAGGCAGATGCATGCTTTGGTTTGACAAGGCTCGTGCAAATATATCCATCTTCTTCAGGGTTAATAGTGGTTGATTCTTTGATCCAGTCTCCCATCTGGGTACAGCTGTGGTGAATGGACCATACCTGCTCTTGGCATTACCCTGAGTTCCTCAAGGGGATTCAGAATCCATTGTAAATCCCAGGACAGTTCACTGGCTCTTTCCTTGTATTTTAGCCACTGAGTTTCTTTCATCCCTGATGACTAGAGAGACATACCAGCTTCTTTCCATACAGTATCTCTGTTGATATAGTTAGCAATGTGCAAAACAATTTAAGATTATTTACTCTCCTAAGTGCTATGACTAAAAGAGGGAGCTGACTTGTAAGCATCTTTGAGGATAAGCATAAGAAGTCCTCTGTTACTTGGAAAAAACAAAGCAAAAACAAACAACAACAACAAAAAAAGGAGCTGCAAAAACAGTCCAAGAGATATTATTGGTAAAACACTTTTATTTATTTGCTGTGTTGTCTTTTTTTTTCTCTCCCATTTAGCTGGATGGAATAGTATTTTATGAGCTGTATTAACTGAATCTTGGCTGCAGATTGACTCTGACTTGGAAATGGCTATGAAACACAGAGACGAGCCAAATCAGGGACCTTACAGTGTAGTGTCTAGAGCTATTGTCAATCTGAAATTCTTGCACCTTGCCAATACGTCGGTTTTGGGTGACTCTCAGGTCACATGGATGCAGGGCACAAGTCAGGCTGAAGCATGCAGATACTCAGGAAATAGGGGACTGCAGGCATCCTGAGCAGGACTGTAGATTATTATTCACTACCATTTACACAGTGCTCTGAAAATGATAAGTTCTGTCCAAATGTTCACTTGAACTTTAGCATTTATTAAATCCAACAGAATTTTTTGGGGGGGACTTTATTTTCAAGATGTTGCAACTGGACAATCCATTTTCACTATGGTTTTCTGTTTTTGTTCATTTAACTATTTAAGGAAATTATGGGGAAAACTTTCTGTTAAGAAAGCAATCTTGCAGTATGCAACTGGCTGCCTTAATACCCAGCACTGGTTCTCTGTTGTGACTGCAGCATGAAATGCTGTAGATTTTGTTTTCTTTTTGTGGCTGGAATAAACTGTGTATATATTGAGACCAGGGAGGGTAATTAGAGTTAGATGTAGTTCTTCACTGAACCTTAAAAATTTTGGTTTTGATAAAATAACCTCTAGTTTCCCACTTTCTGGAGCAGGGTACAGACTGACCAGCAGTTACTGCACTCAGTATGGTAGGAGTAGCAGGCTGAAATCCTCTGGCTTGTGTTACACAGAAGACCTCAGGCCAGCAGATCCATCAGTCCATTCCAGCCTGGAGATCTGTGAATCTGGCCCAGGATCCAGGAGAACACTGCCCAATGTCAGGCTTTGAAGTACAGGCTCCCAAATCTCAGACATGCTTAAACCCCTAGCAGCACCTGCTGATGTTGGAAGCTGGTTTGGGAGCCTCAGCACGCCTGAGGATGAAGCTGCTTTGTCCAGGTGACTGAAAGTGGTTGACTTCAGGACTGATTTTGGAAATCTCAGCCTATTTTGGGGAGGCCCTAATCTTTCAGGCAGTGCAGCCCTCCAGACTTGTGCTTAAAACAGTGAAGAGGCTGCCCACCTGATCAAGGTTTGACATACAAGGAACTATATGGTCCTAGCAAATGATAAAAATATGTAAGGAGTTTTTGTTTGTTTGTTTGTTTCATTTTGTTTTCTCCACCCCCAGGGTGTCTTGCTGGGTAAGGCAGTCCCTCTCAGTACAGTTTCTTTATGCTCTTCATCCTCCTGCTGCATAGAGTCACAGCCTTTAACATTTTTCACCTTTTTTAATTTAATGTGTATATTAGTACAGTGAATGAGTCATCTGACATATTTAAGTGCAAACCTTAGAAGGAGATAGCTCTAAAATTGCCTTTTCTACTGGAAACTGATAAGCTCATTACATATGCAAAAAAGGATGTGTACATCAGGCAAAACCAATATATGACTTGGGAGCAAAGACCAGTCTGAAATACAAAATATATCTAACGATGAATTTTAACACCTTATTAAATCATAGCTCTGCCATCTGATTAGACATTGTTTCATAAACTATGAAAGCTTTAGGTATCATATAAATCTGTCTCTTAATAGGCAGCAGTTACATTTCTTTATAATTTATTTCTCTGATACTGCTCAGCAAAAACGTACCCTCCTGGCAACTCTGTTTGTATACTATGTTTTGTTTATCACTGCAAGCCCAACTTTTTTTTTTTTTTGTCATTCTTTTTCTGCTGGTGCCGTGTGAATAACAGAAATATAATCTTAAGGGGAACGGAGAGAGGTTGTGAAGATAGGGGTTATAAAAAAGTATTGCTGGTGCTGAGATGGGCTTTGCAAAGAGCTTCTCACATTTCTAATGAGGTCAATCACTGCTCAGGGTTTGCATAGGACTGAGGGCAGCAGGACTTCTGACAGATATTCAAACTGAACACGATAAATACAGATCAGCCATGAGGGATTGCTGGTATCCTGGTTCAGACCAGTCACTATCATATTTTTGCCCTAACACAATGCTTACTTGAGTCACTTGTTCCAGACGTGGAAATAGACATGAGCGTCTTTGATGATCGTTCTAAGAGATCCCAGCTGGCAAGTACGTGATAAATTACAATTTGAGGATGTTGAACATTACTCGTGATGCTGGATGCTGGTCAGGTTTGTGTATGGACTGCCTTTCAAGGAGATTCATACTTCAGCTGGCATGGTGTCGTCCCGTCCCGTCCGCCCCCAAGCCATCCTGCGTGGAGTGGTGGTTGGCATCGGGAGCTGCAGTCGGTTTCTTAATCTTTTTTGTATCAATAGCATTTTACCATCAACTTCAGTAAATCAAGAGGGTGGTACCCCCCACTCCTAAGTTTACCAACTGTTTTTGCAATTTTCAGTCTGGAGGACTCCAGTAGCACCTCTGCTAGAAGCTGAGGGGTAGGAGATTGGAGGAATTAATGGCAATTAGTGGGAGCTGTGTTAGAATTGGTGCCCACAGCCATAATTTTCACTGATTGTGAATCTGCCTGTACAAAGGGCATGACTTTTACTCCAGTATGTGTGAGGGGTGCTCAGCAGCACCAGCGATGAAATCA
Source organism: Anseranas semipalmata (assembly GCA_013399115.1). NCBI lineage: Eukaryota > Metazoa > Chordata > Aves > Anseriformes > Anseranatidae > Anseranas > Anseranas semipalmata. Next base: position 65,047 of record VXAA01000911.1, read on the forward strand.
TGCACCACTGAGGCACAATGACTTTTTCTCTCTTAAGATTATTCTCCTTTGTGTGTGTACAGATTGTTAGAGGAGAAAGAAAAAAAAAACAAAAAAACAAAAAAACAACAACAAAAAAAAACAAAAACATGAACAGATAAAAAAGCTTTCTTCAAAGTAGGATTTTTACTGATAAAGCTAATACTGTATGAAAACATATTGCTTCTCAATATTCTGCTAAATGGCTAGCACTACTTTTTTCATGCTGTTTAAATGATTATGTTCTCCCTTTGTCATTCATTTGATGTTTTTTCAACCAATATTCTTGCTCTAGTAAAATGTTTAGAACAATGTTTCTCTGTTTATACTTCTCCGTATCAACGAAGAAGCACCAGCAGGAATGGGGATAGTCAGAAATTTCTCCGTGATCTTCAGCAGATGATGCTTTTTAGCCAAATGACCTCTGTAATGATTCATACAAAAAGAAGGGAAATGTAAAGCTTTTTTTTGTTCCACTTACTAGAGGTCTGCCTTCTTTTTCTCAGGCCAAACCATTAGTAAAATCTCCTCCTCCTCCCCCTTTGATTAGCCTCTGTCAACAATTGGAAAAGTTGGGCAGTGCACTGCTGCTTCCATATTAAGGAAAGCCTGAGCAGTGCTTGTCATTTAAGAGTCGATGATCCCTCTCTCATATTTAAAAACAAGCCAGGTATAAATAAAACTGTGGTATCCATTGAGACCTGTTTGTGCAAAACTTCCTTAAAGGAGCACTTAAGGAAAAGTGCATTTCTCTTAATGCATTTTTTTTTAATTCAGAAGGGATTTCATTTACGTGACTTGAGAAAAACGCATCCGCCAAAACCAAAATGCCTAGAAGATAGTCAAACCCAACTATTGGCTCCAAATGAGTACAGTTTTCTAGAAGCTGAAAGCATCTGTAATGTGGGCTTACTGTGGGTACAGAAATGTCACCTTGTGTGTTGGTGTATTTGTTATCATGGACCACCACACAAAAGCTGTTTTCTCTGAAACCAATGTCTTTGCAAGTTGCTAGTTTTTTCTCGCAGCCATCCCATCCAGTATGTCTCTATGATGTAAATAACCAAGTAATTTAGCTCCTTTAAAAAAATATATGCTTACCTGAAATACTTTCCTGCATCTTAAGTTGCTTTTGCTTGTGTCAGAGTACTAATGACATTGCAAAATGAAATGAATATTTGATTGCAGTTTATAACAAATACAGATCTAATTGCTTAAGCCAGTTATGTTAATATATCTGATGTGATCAAGCTTCTTTTGGAAAAATACAGTCAGACCCCAGTATAGCAGGGCCCTTTGGCAAGTCCTTAATATTCATTCATGGTATTTTTGCTGATGTTGATGAGACTCCTCAGTTGTTGGAAGCTGAGAAAGGGCTGGCTGGTTTTCCTTTCTGTGGCAGTAATGCTGAGTTTCAAGTTTTAAGCCGTTTATAAAGGATGGCATGGCAGCATAAACTGGTGAATCCTGGGATTTTAGAGCATACATAGAATTAAGCTCATGCTTAAACTGTGCAGTTAGATGCTTTCAGGCATTGGAATGGATAGTAAATGTACTCATAAACTGAATGAAAGAGAAGTACTACTGGGAGCATCCATCTTGCCTGAGATTCAAGAAGAAGCCGAGAAAGCGATACTATTGCTGTTTGGTCAGGTGTGTCAAATGCAAGCAGCAGCTTTGCAACAGAAGGACTCTTCTGTCACGGATATTTAAGCAAGTTAATATAACACTTATTCTTGTCCTTTCTGTGAAAAATTGTGGTGAGTATTTGAGAGATGATTTGTTTATGCTGGCTAACTGCAAACAAAACTTTATTGTTTACCTTTTAAAAATTCTAGGGTGAAACCAAGCAAGGAAATTTAAAAAAAAAAAAAAAAAAAAGCCGTTGAAAAGCAGTGACCTTCTCAAATACACAGAGAAAATCTGTGTTAGTGAGAACTGGTTATGTACTACCTCTGTGTACCAACAGCAATGACAATTAAAATACCGAGTTACCTGCTTTGAAGTGAAAAGCAAATTGATTTGATTCTTGGTTACCCTTTTTATACCACAATGCAAGAGCCGAGTTGTTTGTTCATAATTCCAGAAGTTGCAGCAGTTTTCCTGAAAGGGGAGGGTTATACAAACAGCTTGGCGGGAGTTCAGCAGGTAGCGGCACAGTGCCCATTTTAATGTGTGCCCAGGTCACAACAGAACTCTCTGTATGACAGGATGATGCCTCACCCATGTGAGGTAGCGTGCTGCATGAAGACCAGGTATGGCTCTCCAAACCTTCACTAGAATACTTGCAGAGAGAAGGCTTGCTTTTGAGGAGGATTTTAATGGGATTGCAGGTGTGTGACAGACATTATTAGGGACACTGTTCAAGGTGCAAGTGCCCTGTGTCAGATGCACACTCAGAAATGTTTGCCGAACACCTATAGCAGCACTCTCTGCCTTTTGACTCAAGATGTGTCCGACACTCAATCTCAGCCCTCCTAGGAGCCAGGCCAGCTGTTCAAATAGCTCTGCTATAAATCACCCCGTTTACAGATGGAAGGTGTGACATCTTGTGAACCACAGGCTCTACACATTGGAGAAGTGCATAATGAAAACCATGGAAAGCAGAGACCCTGATGGCTTCGGTGGGGTGGAGCAGTGTCTTGCACGGCTGGAAGCTGAAGCAATGTCAGCCTGGCAAAGCCAGGTGGATTGCCTTTCTGTTTCTGATCTGTTCCACTTTCTGGTGCAAAGAAGAAAATATTTTTAATGCAAAATCCATTTTAAAACATAACACACACACCCCCTACAGATGTTTGAAAGGTGTTTGGAAGTATGGCATATTAGAAATAGTCCCAGATGAAATGGATTAGCAGGCAGAGTTCAAGTGAGGAGGTCAAATGTGTAAACTGAATGCAATTTATCTTGTGGCACTGCAGTTTATCACATGGTTGCAGAACTAAAGAAATACCACACGCATGCACATATTCACACCTAATAATTTAGAAATAACTGGAAAATGTCTTAAAAGACATTAGAAGGCTTCTGATAGCATCATGATATCTGGAGTAATAAACCAAAGACAATTGAAGTCCGTTCCAAAATAGCTGTAGCCAGGGATGTCTTTATATGTCTGTCATTTTTATATTTATGTATATTTCACTTCTCAGAAGAAAAAGTATTGAACCCTCTTATTGCATACTAACTGGGGAGACACTTCCAGAATTTTCCTTCAAGGATTTCTTAACGCTACAGCTCTTGTAGCATGATTTAATGTTAGGATTATTTGCATTTACAGAGCTTTAAAACTTCTGCAGTGCTTTGCACCTTAGAAAACTGAAAGAAAATTTGGGAAAGTCAGGGCATGACTGTGTGGTTTCCTTGGAACCTCTTCTTTTGGGAAAGGGTTATTTTCTGCTTTAGGGGCAGCAGGAAATGTTTTTTTTTTTTTTTTTTCCTTTAAAAAATCTTTATCCCAAGCCAGGGGGGAAGCCCTCTAGCTAATAATAGCGGATAGTTGAGTAGTTGAATTCGTGAGAGTATCTGCAAAGAGATTCCTACTTCCATGCTGGCTTTAGAGCCTCCTGCCCATTGCTGCTCCTTAGGGTAAAGATTTACAGCCCATGCAATGCATGCCCATTCCTTGCATTGGATATTATTCACACTCCCTATTTTGTCAATGCAAGCAACGATGACAGAAAAGCCAAGGCACATCTTTTAATAGCTTTTGCACAATATAAGCTCTCGCTTCTCATCATAGCACAGGATTTCCAAATCCTGTGCTCTGTCAGTGCCCCAAATTTGGTGATACTTTGGTGTGTTGGGGCTGTGTGCAATATTTTCCTTAACAGGTTGCAACGCTCATAAAATGAGCTTGTAAAAGCTCATTTAAAGGTCATGCAAGATGCTCATGGAAATCTGGCCATCCTGGGTCTTGTTGATTGGACTGCATTGCCTTCAGACAATGCAGTCTGTTAATAATCTTTATTCTTGTGTTGGATATTAATATCATCTAAGGTTGTACGTGTATGTGAGACCTTCCCACTCTGATGTGGGAAGGTCATCCTTTGCACTTCAAAAGATGTTTACTAATGTCACCAAAATAGAAAAGGTGATGGGCCTCCTTATGAAGGAGGAACTGTGTCTGGTGAACCACTCAGAATTAAAAGGTCAAGATAATTTTGTATTTCAGTCACATTGGATGATAAGTTTAATGATAAATACGTCTTTAAAAATGTTTTAGGTGGCATAAAATTCCAATGAAGGATGCTAGTGTCACATTAATAATAATTACTTAGAAGTGCAGAAAACTCATCTTGAGCAGCCTCTATTAGACACTATCTCAGAATGAAATTTAAAGTAGAAGGTAATTTCTAGGTGCAATTAAAAACTTGTCAGAGTGGAGAAGCAACCACTTTCTGTCTCATTTTGATTGTAAGCACTGTAATGAAGTGGATCCGCCTGGCATTTTCCATCTTGGAGCTTGAGCACGGGCAGTCCTAGTGCAGTGTCTGGTGTGGTAGCGTTTCTAATGCATTAGGCTCTAATATTGTTCTCAGAGAAAAAAATGCACAGAACTTGTTTTCTATGGTAACTTTCTTATAAGGATTTTTTTTTTTTTTTTTTAAAATAAGCCCCTGAAATATCGGTGGCCCTTACTTCAACCATAATCATTTCAAGATGTGATCTCTGCAGTGAGCTATTGAGCTGGCATGTTTGTAACTTTTTCTTATCCTTGCATGCCAGTTGCTTGGGAGATTGTAACTGGAGCATGTAGCCCTCCTTCCAGCCTGTCTTCCCAGGCTGCATATTTCTGAACTCTTCCTTTGCTTTCGCTTGCTTATCTTTTACAGTATTAAGGAACTTGATACATGCAAGAAGCCCCTCAACAACAGCCTTGGGGCACAGAGAGATTGGCTGCTTTGGTTTCAGACCAAAACCTTTGTACTTTGCTGTTTATGCATCCCTGTGCATTGCTACCGGTGACCCCAGTCTACTTCTAGCCTGGGCAGCTCCTGTAATCAGGCTGTGGATGGACTTTTGAATTCTGACTGTCAAGCACTGAAAATGAATCCCTCTGTCCCTGATTTTGGTTCTCTGACCTGCATTTCTAAGAGCCATTCACTTTGTTTCATGTTAAAATTTGGGGGATGGTGTTATGGAGAGACCATCGATGAGGCCAAGATAATTATTGTACGTTAGTGTGCATGTTTTTATCTTGACATGTCCCACAAGTGGGCCATTTAATAACAGGATCTGTGGGTGTTTTATCATGATTTCGCACAAGGTTGGCCTTTTCAAAGGAACTGGTGAGTGCTAAGCAGAGAAATCTCATTTTAACTCAGTGTTATGGGACCAGATGCTGTTCAAATCCTTGGTGCCAATGACTGTGCTGAGATTGCATCTTAGTTCACATACAGTCTGTGGCCCACAGTGACTATCCCTATCTGCTCTCCATGAGGTTCTATGAGATCCCTGTAGGATCATCCATTTACCAGTGTATTTGCATATTCAGGATGCCCCTGCACTGCATGCTGTGATGGACCTTCATGAGGGACTCCCCGGCCGTGGTCACCAGCAATGCAGAGCTGGGGTAGCTGCCTTGCAGCTCCTATTTTAGGTTACAAATGTTAGGATAGGGCTGTCTGGTGGCCTGCAGTTCTGCTTAAGCATTTGGCATGTCCAGTCACTCAACAGATCACAAAACCAATTATTTAGATTTTGAAGGATGCTGTTTTGGGAAAGGACAAAAATCTATAAAGCAAAATTAAATCTAATTATGGCTTGAATGTGTGCACAGCAGAAAGGTTGCTTTAACCCTCTTTTATAAGTACGTTTAAAGAAACCATCAGAACATTGACTTAGCATGGAAAAGATGGAGTCAATATCTACTAAGTTTGGATAGTGGTGTCTGGTGGGATTTTTGCTTTGTGTGTGTTGTTTTGGTAGGGATTGGAAGGGTTCTAGGCTTGTGTAGTGCTACACATTTTATGGCATATTTAAATGTCTATAATATAAATAGCTTTACCATCAGAAGGCATAAACGTCAGCCTATTGACACATTATAAAGACACAAATGGAATGTAGCCTGGCAGACTGGTGCTGGTTTTGAGATTTAATAGTACATCTGTATCATTTATCTCAGTGGGAAATAACACAGGATGTTGCCTTGTAATTTTTTACTACTGTGTAATAAAACGTAACCATAATAAATGGTGTCTAAGCAAGTAGCACAGCAGATTCTGGATTTCATCCAGTTTGTCTTCACCACTTTTCTTAGGTTAGTTTTGCCCCCCTAACTTTAGGCAACATACCATTTTGACTGAATACAATCTGAATGTGGATCTCTTTAATGTGTTACGTACATATGTACATAGAGGAGACCCCTCCTGTGCCAAATGCATCCCACCTCTTCATTTGCTGGGGTTAGCAGTATGCTGTGTTCATTCCTCTTTAAATCATTCACATCCTAAGTTGAACTGTCTTTGAAGGTGTCCGTTCTGCATTTCTTCATTTCGAGAATATCTTTGCACGTTGATTGCTTTTCCAAATGTCTATACTGTGGTACCTTGTTATGTGAAAGTAGCCTTTTTATAAAAATCCAAGCAACAATATTTCATCTAAGTGTTATCGGTCTCATGTAAACTGAGAGGAGGGATTTGCTGGGTTTATCTTGGTTAAATTTAACTCATCATATATTCCGTCCCCAGTGCTGATGGGGCATCTTGCACATGGGATGGGGGTGCACTGGGTCTAGGATGACAGCATGTCTTCTCTCTAGGCTCAGACTTACTTTTTGCATTCATTGACAAATGGACCACGATGAACTGCTGTTTGCTGCTTGCCCTCTTTCTAGCAGGTACTGGCTTTTTCTCTGGGTCTTGGAGGGTGATAGACATAGCTCCATCTCCCTCTGGCTGGGAGTAGCAAGGCTAACCTTTTGGTGTGCTTGAGAGGTGCTCTGTCCTGCCCAGTGCTGGTTCTACCTTAGCTGCAGGGTCTGGGTTGTCCCACTGCTGCAGGCTGTGAGCTCTTTTAAAGACAGGAGAAGTCTCAGAAGCACTCAGTATGCATTTAGGCACTTCTGCAGGGGCCCGATATGCAGAAGGGCTTTCTGAGTGCTTTCTAACATCTGGCCTGTGATGCTCCAAGTGAAGAAAAATATGAAAACATTATTCTGTGCATATAAGAGTATTGCACATTTGTAAAAAGACAATTAGCATAGAAATGAGGGAGGCTTTTGATTCATCAAGTAGATTCAACAGACTGTGTCATTTCCTTGATTCTCATTTTAATTAGGATTAATCAGTTTTATCTCCTAAGGTCTTTGCCAGGAATTTACATGAAACAGAAGACTTTGGTCAGCGGTGTGCCAGTGTAATAGCCCCCGCTTGAAGAAATCCAACTGTGACACGTATATCCAGGATTAGATTTGGCAGGACCCCAGGCTGCCTTCTCCTCTCAAATTAAATGACTTGCTGTTGCAGGGAACCCACTGGGTCTTCCAATACCAGGGCCTGAGCTTCACATAGCTGCCTGGTTGCTTGCTTCTAAAACCACTTGGGACCAGTATATTGCTTGCAAAAGTCCCTGGGATACCAGCATGAAATAATGGCTGCTTTCTGCTCCAAAGACGCGCAGAAAAGTCTCGCTCAATCCCAGCAGCCGTCCGTCCCCACAGCTGGGAGCTAGAGCCAGTTGAGACAAAATGAAGCTGACCTTTTCATCCTCAAACTCAATATATTTCACAGAAGCATATGGGTTTGGATGGAGTTTTCTCAGGTTTTGTTTGATATGTTAGAAGAGGAAAATGAGGGAAGGGAGCCAGGTAGTTATATTGGAAGGAGAACAGTGTCCCAGTGGCCTCATAGGGGGGAGAACATGAGACTTAAGTGTGTGTTCAGCATGACGCAGAGCAGAAGCACAAATCCAACACGCCTTAGGTGAGAGCTGCTGTCCCAGCACTGGGCAGTGTCCCGTTTTTCTTTTTCTTCTTTTTCTTCTTCCTTTTCTTCTTCTTCTTCTTCTTCTTCCTTTTCTTCTTCTTCTTCTTTTTTTTAATCTTTACTTTTTTTTTTAAGTCTCTTTCTTCTCCCCCTGAGCGAAAAAAATCTTCAAAAACTGTTACAGAATCAATTTCATCCTTTCTGTTTCAGTTGCTAGATATATTAAAGAGCAGACAAATTTCATCTTGGAAATTAGAGTCATTTGCAAACATGATGAGTATCTTATTGTGACTGTTTTTCTGTACCTAAAATAGATGTCTTGCTATGAAAACTTCCATATAATCTGTAGGTGAAAATTTAGCTTGCAATTTGTTTCCTTAGTGGAAAGGATGTGATTGTTGCAGAATATATGAAATGTAAATATTTTCCTATTAATTATAGGAGAACAAAATTTCATCCATGTGTGCTCTGCAACAGCAAGTATCAAGGGTGGTAGGCTTTAAGCTTCATCTACACTCAAAAAACAGATTTGAAAGCTATTAGGCATATGAACAAGAAGAAAATGGAGACAGAAGGCAAAATTAGCTGAAGGGAAAATCCTACTGAAAGCCCACAAAGCATTTTCAAGCTTACAGAAATGACCTGCTCTGTTCCTGTTACACAGAAGTGTTAAAAAGAGAGCAGGCAACCCCTCTACCCCAAATCATTTATCTTTTATGTCTGTGATGTATTTAGACTGAATCCTTTCCCAGATGCTGTGGATCTGTCAGTTCTAGTGGAAATTAATGGGATTTTACCGTTTGCTTTGAGGAAAGGAGGGCTGGACTTTCTCTTGCTGTCTTTGGCAGGAAGGAGCGAAGAGCTTTCCTGTCTGCTCACTTTAAATATTGCATCTTTTTAAGCCTTTTTGCCAGATAGTCTAATTTGTGTTACTGCAATATACCATGTTAGAAAATTACAGAGGTTAATGTACAGCACTGTGATACACAACCATAATGGTAGACTCTAATGTTTTTTAAATGGTAAACCGAAGGAATTCATAATACGAGTTGCACTGAATTGCCTGTAATGCTTGCCAAAGATTAGTTTAGCATTTCTTTTAATATTTTATGTGCTAAAGTTGTTTACAAAGACTAAAAGCTTCTCTCACTTTGCACACTAGTACTTTGTCCTTTCACAGTACAAAGCATAACAGAAAGCACTCTCTTGCAGACTAATTGTTTGGCAGGAAGTTTTATTAAATTGCAGTTATACTGTCTTTGAAAGATTTTTTTTCTAGTAATCAGTGAAAACTATATCAGATTTATGGTATCGTAACTGGTCTGGGTAGTTAGAAATCTAACCTTTCATAATATCACTAGTTGCATATTAATATTTTTAAGTATCTAAAATACATATGAATGACATAGGAGGTTTTGACTTTAAATGTTACCATAGAGATTTGACCGTACATAATCCCATTAAAATAGAAGAGTACAAGATAAAATGATCCATTTGCAATTATAATTATGCATATTGAGATTGACCATTCCTTAAAAAATTGGAAATGCAAGATGGAGAAGGGTGTTTGAGCAATCACTCTGTGTTGAAAGCATTGACGGAAGAATAAAAAGATGAGAGGGATCGATTTGTCAGTAATGTGCACAAAAAGTATGGGAAGCATTTCTTTGGAAGGTGAAAGGAAATGCACACTGGGAGATGGGCAAAAGCTGATGCATGGCACAGGCAAAGCAGACTCCTGTGGCTGTGTCCTGCTGTTCCATCCCACTTGCTCCTATGGGTCAAGATGATCTAATCTTGTAGCATCCCATCTGACTATATTCTACATGTCTTTGAGGTGTACCTGTCAGGTGAAAAACACAGATGTCCTCCATCAGGTGGTACTCTCACTTGTCACAAAGCAGGCACTCGTCCACCTCTGTCACATGGCGGATGTTTATCTGGTCACATTGTAGGGTAGTGTCATGTTGTGGGGTTGTGTAGGCAATTCCTCTTTTCATGGTTCAGTGTGTAGATGCCTTGTTATCAAAGGACAGGATACACATCTGTCCTGTATTAGAAGTGTACCTCGGGATGCTGAAAATACTGAGCAAAAGGCATGGGAGCAATCAGTACAGGCTCTTGTTTTGCAGCTGGTCTCTGCTCAGGTCTAAGGGGCTCTTGCAGGGGGAAAAGGGCCTGGGAAAACAGAAAGTGTACTTTTGTATAGGATTAGCATGATATCAAAGCAAAGAGCTCTTTCTGACTCCAGCTTTGCACATGGGGACTGCAAGTTTTGTTGAAACCTCACTTACTATCTTACATTTGGGAAGTCCACTTAAGGTAACTCTTTCACTGTCACGGTTATCTTTGCATGGATAGTCACCACAAAAATACGTATTCCAGCACAGAACAGCAAAGAATGCTACGAATCACTTTGCCTGCTCTTGACACTAAACAGATAAAGTGTATTAATTGATCAGCTTTGCATGTATTGGAGAGTCAGCATGGCCTCATGAATGGGGCTGTGGCTGAACAGCTGAGGAGATGGGTTTTGTTCTAGCTCCTCTAGTGGCCTGGTGTTTGACCTTGAGCAACTATTTTTTGTCTCCGTGCCTTTCTTTCTGCTATTCTTTGATTGCCTTGTCTTCTCGGAGGATGAGCTCTTCAGGAGAGAGATTTGTTTGCATTGTCTTCTGTGAACAATGAAGTCTGAGCCTAGCCTACGCCTCTAGGGGCTTCTGTAACACAAATTATAATTGTTAGCTTTAATCACTTTCATCAGAAAAGCCTGGTAATGGAGGATGGCAATGTGCAGGATTTGGAAAGATCTGTAGGGTGCATGTTAATTAAGCCACTGTAGGTGAAAGTTCATCATTTGGTTTCATAGGGCTGATGCAGAGATACTAGTGCCCTGGAGTGATGCTGTGCTGCTCCATATGGGTTTTCATCTCCAACAGCACCGTGCCAGGTGCTCACTGCTGTAGTTGAACAGAGCCAGAAGTGGGGTGCTTGATACATTTTAGCAAACAAGTTTTTTTCACCAGCCTCCCGTTGGGTGCCTAGACCTTTGTGTGGCTTTTTGTGGGTCCCTGTGCCATAAGTGTTAATGACTGGTCAGCCATTTGGCTTTGTGGTGAAGACAGCAGCCCAGGAGTGAGCCATCCTGTCTTGATGGATTCTCCTCCTAGCCTTTGCTGTTGCTGAACAGACAGTGTTTATCGTTCCTCTCCCTAATAGCAGCTTCTGTTTTGGCACAGAGGTGAAGCAGTGCACTGGTTTGCAGATTAATTGCCCTTCTTTTGGCATTTAGAGAGGCAGAGCAGTACTCCCTTGTCCTGTTTGGGTGGATGCATTACTCACCATAGCAGAAGATTCAGAAACATTTAACCATATGAACACCAGCAGTCACATTAGTAAGAGCAGGCTTTGTTGAAGTATGTATGTTATTCCTTCATCAGTAATATCTGCAGGTAGAGCTCCAGAATAGCATGGGAAGGAGCAAAGGAGAGAAGATGATTTCCCCACTTCATCAGTGTCCGAGGTGAAACCACGTGCCAGAGTGCACTTGTGGTTCAAAAATGTGATCTAGAGCCCATAGTCCAGGCTGAGTACAGCTGGGTGAGAAATGACAAATGCTTTCTGAGAAGAAGTGCTGTTGGTTTCAGAGCAGGTTATTAGAGTGATGTGGAAAGCAGTGAAAGAAAATAAAAATGACCTTCCACTGCGTACTATTAACAGGAGTCAGAGATAAAGCAATGTCTCCTTCTTTAATATGTTTATTCTATGTTTTAGGGCATCATCTAATTCTAAATCGCTGTAGTTCCTGCTCTGCACCCACTGCTAGTCAGTGCTGACTCTCTAGCAAGTATTTTGCAAAATCTTTGCTGTGCAGGAATCCATGTATTCTTCCCTTCTGTGATTTAAAATAAGAACAAAAATTCCCCAAACTACATTTGAAATCTGCATAGAAATAGCATATGGCAGAGGCCAACTCAAGGTTATACACTTGACATCTGGGGAGGGAAAGCAAGAAAGATTTACCAGTCAGTACACTCACATTATGATAAAATAAAGGTGAGCTGGCAGGAGACCATGTACTGAATCCTTAAAACGGCACAGTAGAGCCATAAACCACTGTATGTTGTGCTATCTCTAGCCCTTTATGCTCTAAGCAGAAGTGAAATCCACGGTATCATAAATGAAACAAAGATCTTGTCTTAATTTCATTTAAAAAGCCATTGCAAGGTAATGGGGTAACAAACATTAACTTCTTCAGACTATGCGAACCACCATTTCTGCTCTAAGCTGCTGCCATCAAACCAGTTATTCCCCAAAAGCTTCTTGGAGTCAGGTGGAGTTTTTGCTATAAAATATAAGCAGAGTAGTCTAAACAAACAGCACCTTTCCTAGAAATAAAATATATGGATGCCCTCATGAGGTGTTGCCTGGTCTGCTCTGCACTTGTAAAACTGTTTTCCTACTGAAACTATATATATTTGATCGAAATCCAAGGCTGGAAACAGCTAACATCTGGGGACTTTTTCATTTGTACAATGAGAAATAATATCCAGTCTTACTCTGAGTTTGCCTGTACGTTTCTTAGGTGGTCCAGAAACTGTTTATTGCTTATAGAGGCAATTTTGCTGACACACAGACATGGAATAGGTCTCTTTTTTTCTTCCAGAGCATCCATTCTTGCCTGTTATAGAGAAATCACTCAAAAAGTGGCAGGCATGCTAGATTCTTAATCCTTGTTTTGAGTTTTAATTTACCTGTCTGAATTCCAAGGTTACTGAATACAAGTGATTGCTCCTTTAGTATGTAAATAAGATTAATTATGCACTGGGGACCAGTGCCTCAGCCAAATGAGCTCCTTCCTTTTGTAGTCCCAGGGGACTATCTGTTGAAGAATATGTAAAGCTGGGGTGAAATTTTCTTTGGGGCATCAGAGATTAAAGGAGAACCATTCTGGATCAGCTGTGCTGTGAAACCAGAGCCCTAGGGCTACTTTTTTGGTCTGTAAAGTTTTTACAGTATGGGATGAGCTGACTGTGGTGTAGGGAACAGGGGCCACAGCAATGGAAGGAGGAGGGGGAAAGCTGTCCTGCAGTCGATATCAGGAAAGGCCTTTTTTTTGGAAACAAAATTCAGGTAGGTCAAGTCATTACTATTTCCCTTGCATGGATTTTTTATTTTATTTTCTGATTGCTTAAATGGATGGCATCCCAGGGTCCTGTGCCATCCAGCTTGACTCTGACAAAACTGATTCCCACTGAAGTTTCATCTGTAGCAACCCTAAATATGAGGAGCAAATTTTCTTGTGTAATTACTCCTAGTAAACCCAGCATTTCCACAGGATCCATGCATTTCATGCTTTTATCAATTAATGTTACATTTAGCATCTAGCACTATATTTAGAAGAAAATATTGAAGACATAAGGGGAGGAAATTTATGGTAAAACTGTTGAGGAACAGGGAGCAACATTCTTACGATTACAATTTATGTTATTTTCAAACCAGATATTTCTTTATTATTCTGGTGCAGCAACCTCTAAAAATATATAATAAATCCTCAAGTATAGCAGTAGTTTATCCGGATCACATTGGAGACTGTCATGGTAAAGAAACATTCATGTACGTGTATGTGTATTTGATATCTACCTGTATCTCTAACTTTTTCATTATTGTTATTATTATTATTATTTACAGTTGGCAATGATAGCTTCCGCTGATTTTTTCATCCAACCTTTGATGGTTATGTGCTGTTACTGTCTTCCTATACAGAGATGTGCTGCATAGGGATTAAAAAAAATAATACAGGCTTCTTAAAGTCACATCTGATGTCCAAAAACATTTGTTCATGGCTGTATCCTCTATTGTGGAGGACATTTATGTATTTCTGTATAGCAGAAAGTTCACGAGTGCCTAGTAAGTCTTCAGAGGCAAGTATAAATGTTTTTTAATTATTTTTTTCCTCTTTGTTTCCAGAAATGCTGAATTCAGTACTCTGCAAAAATAGCATATGGATTTTTAGCACCTGAAGAACAAGAAAAGGTAACTGCTGTATCTTATAGTCTACCCTTATTTGTTAGCCGTGCTGAAATATTAAACCACTCAACCTGATCATGTTGTGTGAGTCTACAGCATTGTCTCTGTGTGTGGGTTTTGTGTATTTTCAGTTATACATTCACAGTTTTCTTGAGAATATCCCTTTATGGAAAGGGAACAGGGAAACAAAAGCAGCAAAGCTTAAAAACGCTGAAGTATAATGCTATGGAATAACACAGAGTGAAATTTTTCAGTGCACATATATGTGAAACAGGTAAAAGGTTTAGATGTGCCAACGGAAAATGCTGTGGAGCTCTCTATATTTGCAAGAGCGCCTCAGGCAGCCTTGTAGCACAGCGGGCAGGTATCGAAGGAGGCTCAGCATTCATCACTGCAAGAGCAACCTCCCCAGGTTTTGGTGACCAAGTCACTTGTGAGGTGGCGTGCCCTGCTCCGGAGGTCGTGAGGTCTTCTGCTGCCTGTGAGCCTGCCTCGTACAGTTGAGTCCCCTGATCCTCTTTGGTCGTGACATTTTGCTTGGGCATTGCAGCTCAACAGGGCTGTTGCTCAGTTACTGGTGTTAAACAAAATGCTGTTCATCAAACTTTCATGAGCCACTTTGCCAGGGGCTGCATCTTGAAAGATGAGGCTCTGGAAAGCAGTGAGGAAAGTGGTGCAGGTTTGTACAGTCACTGTCTCATGTATTTTGTTCAACCTTCTTTCCAAGGCTGAGAAGCAAGTGCTTCTGCAGGACCTTGTGTGTTTTTGCACTTTGCTTCTTTCTGGAGGCAAGTGCCATACAAGTTGGGCAAGGAGGTCATGGCCATGCTGAAGAATTGTGGTCCTGTTTCAGCTGGTACATCCTTCCAGCTGTACAGATGTAATAACTTCAAAGTGAGGAGAGATGCATACATGTAGATGCCACAGTATGGAGAGCAAAAGGAAACATATCATGTGAAGTCTGTATGTTTGAGTATAAAAAAGCTAGCACAGTGAGATCTAAAAACAGATGTGAAGTGGTGAAGTGGTACATAGAGCACAAACAGGGAATGTTGTGAGGGTCAGGAAGGCTTCTGTATGAACCCCTAACATGTTCTTATGAGACACTTAATTTCATCCTTTTGGTTTGAAAAATGCATGTGAGTGACATCTTGTGTTCACTACATCTGCAATGCTGTACTGCTGATAATTAGCACATGCATTTTAGAGGCAGTATGTAAACAAAGACGACAAACGCAAACAAATCATAGGAGTGGACCAATGCCACCTTCTTCATGTATCAGTGTTACAATTCTTTGGAAGCCCATCTTCCCGCACAGCAAATGGAAGTGTCATCTCAGTTCTCAGGAAATATGGTGAAACACAGTAGAAGGGCTTACATTTGCAACTTGCTCTCATTCTTGGGTATGTTTTGTGGTGGGCTCTGCATGCACCAGTTGAATACAGAATTACAACAGGAGAGGAAAAATATGGGATTGAGGGAGAAGCTCTAGGATCAAATAAATATTTGATCAAAATGCACTGTTTTTACAAACCACGCTCCCCTGTAGCATTGTCTCCAGTGTTTTGAATTTCCTTCCATGTGATGATGAATAGAACTCTTTTTGTTGGATGCTTCCATTAGGATTTGCAGTGTCATGTAAAACTGTAAAGTGTTGTGTGACCATTGCCAGCTCACTTCTCTGCCCTGGGACTGTCACATGCAGGCATTTAATACATATGGGAAATGTAAAATAACTGTCATGGGGACTTAATTCATTGCTCTGAGTATAAAGTTATTTTATCCACGTCAAAAAGAGAGATTCAAAAATCCAATTTCTTTAAAATCATAAATTTTAAAAAGGGAGTAATGGAAAGGTGTTTTTTACATTTTTTTCCCCCTAGGTATCCTGCAGATTACAGTAACATGCTATGTATTGGCAAAAAGGAGGACTATGCTGCACTGTAGAGTTTACTGGTATTTTAATTACTTGGTTCTCTTCTTTAAAAAATGAAAGATTAGTCTCTAAGTTATCTGAGCAATTTAAAACGATCTCAGCAAATCCAATCCTTTGTGTTTATTTGTGCTTTTAGTACAGTTTTAAGGAGATTTTGAAGAAATCTGTGTTTCTTGTTGCAAGCAAGTAAAAAACTAAATATACCCCCACATTTATCATGGCTAAGCGCTTTCCAAGGACTTGGAATGAAACTCCCTGTTCTTTAATGCAATGTGGCTCAAACAGGGGAATTATTCCCACTGGGTTTCTTAAAATCTATAGACGTTGTTTTAAAGTTTAAGCATAAACAATACCATAAGTAGGTAAGGTTGTGTATGTTGCAAAGAAAAGGCCACTCGTGTTGTTATGCTTCATCAATGTGTCATTTTTATCAGCTTCTCTGAGGTCAGGTGGTCGCATGCAATTTTTTTCAGCCTGTGAAAGGGATCCCCCAGAGCTGTTTAGCTCTGTAGACTGTACAAGCAGGGCAACCATGAGCTCCATAATTTCTTAAGACCTGGATTCAGCAGTGTCCTTGCATTTGGTACAGTGTGGCACGAGGTCACTGTGGCCAGGCTAGGTAGGTGTCAGATGCTCACGCTGTTTTCATTATACTGAATATATGATAGCTTCTGTGTGTGTACTATCCCCCGAGAAAAGCGTTGCTCCATCGTCTGGGAGAGGTGACCTCCGTGTGGGTATTCACCCCCATGAAGTAGGAGTTGAGGACTTTTTGCAGGTGGAGTGGATTTCACACCATGTGAGAGTCTGCTGTCATCTTGGCTCAGCTGTTAGCATTGGTCCGAAATTCTAGAAAATGAGATTTTGCTTTTATTCTCTACATGCTCAGGCCAAAGAAAGAGATCCCAAGGCTCAAGGGCATCAGTAGCACTCTCTTCTTTTGTACTCAGTGCCTTCTTTTCTTTTTTAACTGGCTGGCCATGACATTAAGATTTCTAATTAATTTAGAAACCACAGGCAGTTGAAGAGAGTGAGCAATGTAATAACTGGGCCATGGGGCAGAGTAAAAGCACATCAATTATTCAGGCAGTCGCTGCTGCTTATTCCCTTCCCGGAGCTGTGCTGGCTGTCAGTGTGTGTCAGCTATGCTGCTAATGCCCTTCAGAATTTACATGCATAAACAGTGGCCTTTTAAAATCTTCACTAGGATAACTTCAGCATTTAGAACCATTGCTGCCAGCACAGCAGGTGAAGCATGCTCTGTCTGGTGAGCGCTCAGGGCCCTGGACAGTATTTTGGGTGCCTTGTTCAAAATGGGGATCTTGGCAGACGCATCCACCAGAAGCCTCTGCAGCAGAGCCGTTGTTCCTCAAAAAGGTGAGGGGCAGTTCGAGCCACGGGAAGAACAAAACAGTCCTCCTTTAAAATGCAGATCATGTCTGAAAGTGCTCTCTCTGAGCAAGTGAAGAGCACCATCTCTTTTAATGTATCATCCTCTCCAGCTATTTCTGCGAAATCCCCAAATCGTGTGGTGCAAGGATGCCATGGATGCCACAGGAAGCAGAGCAGCCTCATAACCAAAGATGCTCCTTCCTCCACCTTCTCTTCCTTAGTGCCGTGGCTATTTCACATATTGTGCTTTGGCTTAGCAGTGGGAAAGTGTGAAAATGAGGAAGCTTTTCTCACCAGGAAGAAATAGATTCTTGGGACCACAGTGATCACCTTATGTGGGTGCACTGCAAAGTCTCATGTTAGAGATGCCATGGCGAGCAACACTGATTTCTGCACTGAATCCACGAGGGAACTGAAAACTGGGGACCCTGTTGGATTTTCTGCCATGGACTACAAGCAGAGCATGAAGCCTCATTTTCCTGGCTGCCAGCATGCGTATGCCTACTGCTGGAAGCAGCCACCTTGCTTTTTAAAAAGTGAACTAATTTGTGAAGGCGATGATGTAAAGTGAGCCTTGCTAATTATGTGTTGTGCCAGCGAAATGTCCAGCTTCAGTTTGGAAAATGCTGTCTATAATTAGCAGTGAAAGGCTTTATTCTCTGATCTGTGCAGCCATTTATGAATCGCTTCTCCCCATGGAAACTTTTAAATCTGTCTCACTGGGGAGCCTGAGGAGGAACAGGTAAAACGGATTTGCTTTAATAGCTGTGGTTGTAACTTAAACACTTGAAATGATATTAAGCATCTTTCTCCATTAGCATTTCATGTTGATCCTGATGATATACCAGCCGAAGCTAAGACAGGATCAGCATTCATTAAATGAAAGAAACTGAACTCCATAGACAAATGCTCTGGCTAAATGGGGCCTTCATTGCACTGAGAACAAGAATGCAATTAGCTGAAATGTTTGTTTACAAAATCTAATTCCTGGGGAGTATCTTCTCAGATTGCCGCTTACATATCTTGGGTTGGTTTTGTTGCCAAGGCTTGCAGTTTGACAGTTTTTGTAAAGCTCGGCTGTAACACGTATATAATGGATCAGTTAAACATGCCATTATAAATGTGAATAAAGCTGAAGAGCTTTGGCTGTGCAGAGAGGTGGTTCAGCGAGGTGCCCCTCCGGTGCTCCCAGATGCAAAGAAGAGCACTTGGACTTGTGAAACTGCTCCAGCAAGAGGCACAGTATGCTTTTGCCTCATTTCCCTGGCAATGCAACCTCTATGGGGTTTAATCTTTGGCCTTTAGTGGATGGCTCTGGACTGCCAGTTGCTCTCATTGGCCAAAGACCACAGGCAGAATGGAGCTGAGTTCTGTGTGATAAGGTGGAAATGACTGCGCTGAGAAAGAAAATGGGATTTGCTGCAGGGAGGAGCCAGCAGCCCTGCTGGATTAGGAGCCTCTGGGATTTGGAGTGGTGTTCTCAGAGCCATCTGAGGGATTTGGGAGTGCAAGTCCTCTGGGGAGCTAAAGTAACTCTGAATCCTGGTTGTGCTCTTGGAAACCTCCCTCTGTGTTGTGATTTAACCCCAGTAGGCAGCTGAGCACCACACAGCTGCTCACTTACTCCCTCCAAGCCCAGATGGATAGGGTGAAGAGAATTAGAAGGGCAAAAGATAGAAAACTAGGCTGAGATAAAGGCAGTTCAATAAGAAAGGGAGAAGAAAAAAAAAAAAAGGGAAAAAAAGAAAAAAAATGCACAATGCAATTGCTCACCACCAGCTGACTGAAGCCCAGCCAGTCCCTGAGCAATGGCAGCCCCCCTCACAGAGAACTTCCCTCAGTTTTATTGCTGAGCATGACACCATATGGCATGGAATATCCCTTTGGCCAGTTTGGGTCACCTGTCCTGGTTCTGTCCCTTCCCAGCTCCTTGTGCACCCCCAGCCTTCTCACTGGCAAGGCAGCACGAGAAGCTGAAATGTCCTTGGCTCTGTGTAAGCACTGCTCTGCAACTACTAAAACATCGGTGTGTTATCAACACTGTTTTCATCACAAATCCAACACAGAGCACATACCACCTACTAGGAAGAAAATTAACTCTATGCCAACCAATTAAGGACACCTTAGCAGGGGCTCGCCTTGCAGGGGTGGCCAGTGATTCCTGGGTACTGTATGCTGGAGGTTGATGTTACAGATTTACATGGTGGGTCCTGGCTCTTCTCTAAAAGACACCATCTCCCTCAAGGTGTTTCAGCTTGGGCAGAACAAGAGAGAGGCTCCAGGGCCACCAGATTCAGACCTCAACGTAGCCGTTGCGCTGATCAGCATTTTAAAGGCCTCTTGATTCAGGTGTCACCTTTCTGCTGGGCAGCGTGGTCCTGTTGCCAGTGATACCTCAGACACTTACAATGCATTCTGCCTCCCCCATGACTCTTCTCCTTGCCTCCATACCTCCCTCATGGAGGGCACCTTGCAGACAGACACTTTTATTTCTGAGTCGATGGACAGTCCTAGCATAACAATTGTCAGCCTCCTGTTTTATTTGATATGGAGCTGCTGATGTGCCAGAATTTTTTTGTTCATTCCCCCAGTGTATTTTGCAGTTATTAAGTGCAGTTAATAGCATAATATCTATTAGATGTTCTCGATATTAAATGGGTAGGCTGACAAAAAGCTGGAAATTGTGCAGCACTGAGTATTGTTGTCAGCATCTCCCTGTCCCCGTGTGAAGACTAAACCAGAAAAATAAAAAAAATAAATTCCAGCTGGGTCAGGACGCATCTTACCAAGGGTACTGTCATGAAGAGACTTGTACTGCTTTTGTACCACTTGAGAAACTTGGGTAACCTCAGAAGGTGATTTAGCCCATCTGCAATGTGAATTGTGCTCTTGGAAATGCTACTTCTCCTCTGGTTACAGAAGGAGCCAGCAGGAAGCATATTCCCATCACCCAATTGCCACAGTCTGGATATTAGGGTTTGTGTGTGTGTTTTATTATCATTTTTGTTTGTTTGTTAAATTCAGGCCAATAACATGGATGAAAGGTTATATTTCGGTGAAGTAGGAGACATGGGAAACTATTGTAGGGAAATGTAATATGGCTTGTGGGAGCCAGCTGAGAAAACTGATCTTGACAAGACTAAAATGGCTCATGCCGCTTTTAATACTGGTTTTGTACAAAGGGTAGGGAGGGTGGGGGCTTGGGTTCTTTATTCTGTGCCTTTGCTCAGGTGATGAAGTGCCAGTGGTGGGGTTTGATTTGTCACTGCATAGGGTTCGTGGAGTGTAAAGGATCAGATGTTTCCAGCATGTGTTGATACCAACAAAATAGCACATATTAATTTTAAAGGATGTAATAAAACATTACTTTGCATGCTAGGATACAGTGTGGCAGTATTTATTAGCTCATTTACTTCTTACTATGTGCAGTAGCTCTTCTTTCTTTGCAGTTATTTCTTGTGGCTTCCTTTCAAATGAATAGGGTGTCTGTCATCGGGTGACATTGGGCAAGTAAGCATTTCCTGGACACATTTGCTTCGTGTGTCTGGTGGCAAACATTAAACAGTTACCAGAATAATACAATTTCCTCCCCATTTGCTGAATACAGGATATTAATGGAATAGTCAGTATAATCTGTTTGGCAATGGCTTATAGGCATGTTAAATGATGGGGAACAGACTAATGAAGACCATCCTATTGATGGATAAGGGTGACAATTTACCAACCCCAGAGTAATTGAAATAAAACAAAGCTGCTTTTGCCTATTCTGCAGAGTGGCAGGCGACATGCAGTGTGTCCGTGCGGGGCCAGTGAGCTGCAGACCTCTGCAGGAGGTCCTGATGGGATGGGGCTGCTGCAGAGACCTGTTACCTCTTTGCAAGAAGTGAAGTCTCCAGGTCTTTCAGACATTCCAGGCATGACTTATTAATGAGCTTACAGACAGTCTTTGCAATGTGGGGGTCTTGCTGTCTTCCCCCTTGCAGTGCTCCCTTCCTTTAAGCAGTGAGAAGGGAATTGCAGAAGGTTCATGTAGGGAAGGAGAGCACGGCGCATGGTTTGGCATGGCTCCAGAGAGGACACAGGGCACTAAAAATGTCTTACTTGCCCCTGCTGTTAAACCAAAGAGGAAAGTCTCTGTGTATAACACAGACTCTGCTACCCTCTCACTGCCCCCACTGCAGGGATGTCTCCTCCTCTCCCAGGGACCAGAGCAGCAAAGCCAAGCTGGAGGGAGTCAGGGGTATTTTGCAAGGCAGAGACCTGACAAAGGCCCTGATGCAGCAGACAGTCTGAATTCTGTACAGAAATTTGCTGTGCTGGCACAAGATTTTCCTCCTGGTGGTAATATATTAAACCAAGGAGGCATGGCCAGAATTTCCACTTTAGTGCAGCCTTTTCTTGGGTGAGTGCTCCTTGCTAGAGGCTGCTTACAGTGTCCCTTGGGATTTGATGCTAATGCAGCATTTAAAACACCACTTTTTCAGTGTAAACACTAGAGATGACAAATGCTTTCTTTAATTTGTGAGAAGTGTTCCTAGTGTTATGTACTTACATATACCCAAGAGTCTATTCTCAAGACAGTACATGGGCCTATTTCCTATGAAAGCTAATTGCACTATTAGGAGAAGATCCTGCTAACTTAATAAGATACATATATTTGTGTCATAAGCAGATTTTTGCTGAGGTGATAGAAATCCTGAATGGTGGCAAATTTTATTTGAAGTGTATTGTTCTTCCCTGTCCCTTCCTCTCTTCTTCCCCATGTCAAAACACTTCTGGAAATAGAAAATTCTTAATCAGATTGAGACACACAATTCAAACTGAAGACAGGCAGCACTTAACTGAGCTGTAGGGGAATTCAACGTGCAAATAGCTTGAGGTTTTCTGTGGGATATTCAGGATGAAGCATCATTGCCGACAGGGCCGCATACGTTAAAGGTGTTGAAAACCCAGGGGAATGGCAAGCACTGTGGTGGAGGTGGTGCTTTTGTGGTGGACTTCCATTTGACCCTACTCTGACAGCCACCCCAAGACATCATAGGGGTGGATCAAGGGTTTTATCCACCCCTGTGATGGGGTGGGGGTCTACCTTGGGATGGAGGGGAAGGTCTGGGACCGGGGTGACTGTTTCTACTCCTTCCCTCCTCTTCCTCCCCCAGCACTGGGGGAAGGAGTTGTCCTTTCCAGCCTGGCCTCCCACCCCCTTTTGGCATCCCACAATGCAAATAATCTTCATCTCCTCTGCACTTCCACAGATGGTTGCACTGCTATTAGGAGCTGGGCCTTGAGGTTTTGTAGCAGCATGATTTGAATTAAGTCTAATTTAGACCAAAGTTTTAAGAGCTATCTCCCCTCCTTCCCATGCAAAATAAATTGGAGAGTTTAAATGCACTGTGTCTGGCTTGGAGGCATTTTCCTGTGGTTTATTACTTTGCTTTTATTGATGGGTTGTGTTTGCTCTCACATAAACTGATTAATTTGAAGTCGATGATTTGTTTCACGGAAGTTGTTTGCACAGGGATGAAGACCGAATTAAGGATTTTTATGGGGTGGAAACTTCAGTTCCTACAGACTTCTTCAGATCTTGGTTCTTCATCCTGCAAAGTTTGTAGAAACCCAGATAAAGTGGCCCTTGGCCAATATGTGAAGATGCAACCTGTCAAAGTAGATGTAGGGAAAGCAGGATAATATGTTAAATTACAGACAGCTTTTGAAAATTTCAGAATGTCCTGCTGAAGCAAAATGGAGCCTTTTTAAAGTGTAAGATGATCTGATTCTGCTTCTTAATTTCCAAAAATAAGTACAAAATGGGAAAAATCAATCCAATTATATTAAAATATGAAGGTATGCAAAGTACAGTAGCATTAGATATGTATTTTTTTCACTATAAATACACCCCCAAGGAATCATTCTATTTTTAAGTTGAACTTAGTATTATGATAATGCAAAAGAAGTCTATAATTTATAATTCCAATTGGAGGTGAAGAAATTTAACATGTCAGCTTCTCTATTCATTACCCCAGCAGTCAAGATTAACAGGCTGTTCCTTCACCTTTGCTGTCAATCATTTAGATAGACCAATTATGGATTCAGTTAAAAATATATACATCAAAAGGGAAAAATGCAGCAGAAGAAGGTCCAACATACTAACTGTAAAGAAAAAAAAAAAAGGTACATTTAGTCCTATACTTTATGAGCTTCATGGCCAATACTCTCTAACTATTACTCTGGTCATTGTGGAGGTGCCATATGGACTACATTGAGAAATGGTTCTTCAATGTTTGTGTGTTGGAAGAGAGCTGGTGACACCTGACAGTCACTTCTTGTACCATTTAGAAACACTCGTTGCCTGGTGGTTTAAAAAAAAGAATTGGGAGGAGGTGAAAGATGAGGTCTTATATTCATATTTGGGCCATGGCTTGCAGAGCTATTCACAGATGCTGAAACATGAGCATTCTGACTGGGTTGAGATTGCTATTAATTTTAAGCAGTAGTTTTAGGCGTTTTGAACCTTCAGGTCTCCAGTGCAGCTCTTCTTTAGCACTGAATTTAGAGAGTACTGTTTCCTCTTAAGATGTAAGATATAATTGCATTGACCTCTGTTCTGCCAGTACTAAATATTCAACATGCTCCAAAAAATCCACAGAACTGGAAGTGGAAAATCAGATTCCTTATTGAGATGCATAAATAGTCGTGGGTTTAGTAATCTTGTTTTAAAGCAGCAGCATTCCTTTGGGGTAAGTTTATTATGACAAAATATACATGGCTAAACTTAAATATAGTTAACCTAATATGATCAGACTGATTTGGAGCAGAGGTAGGTCAACACTAAGTGCTTTTGAAAATCTCATCCAGACTCTCTAGAGATTAAGGCTGTGAGTGCAGAGCATCAGCCTAAGTCATGCTGAAGAGGCAGAAGGGATGTTTCTCAATGGAGAGAGGTTTCAGTAGGAAAGCAGGAGCACAAAACAGGCTGGAGGGGTAAGAAAGAGCTACAATCAGATGGCAAAATATCAAACTTTGCCCCAGGCATGAGGTGCTGGGGCTGGAAAGTTAAGCCATTTGTTTGCGTCCGTAATTCAGTGCTACCTGAAGTGTGTGTACATGGGCAGAGTCGCTAGTTTTGGATGGGTAGGGCATCATCTTCTCCGGTGTTTTGAGCATAACTACTGCATGTAGGGAGTACAGATCAGAGGCTTCAGGCTACCAGCCATGGGTTTGTCTTTGTTTTTGTCTTCTTTTCAAAAGAAGGGTTGTTGCAAAGCCTGTGTTTTGTAACACTCATTGGAATCTCATAGTATGGGAACTTATTTCCAGTGCAACTTTTTTTTTTTATTTATTTTATTTTTTTATTACTTAAAAGTGCAGTATGTTAGGTATTTGTGTGGGTAGAGTCTTGCCGTTGAGCATGGGAAAAGGCTTGAGGGCTCTCCTCTTGAATCTCTATGAATAACACGTGAATGAGTTAGCTAAGGAGTTGAAAACGTAAGGTCTAGTGGAGGCCATGGAAAGAGTATCAGCATCCTTTCCATGCATGGCTTCCTACTGAAATAATTGTAGCTGTGATAATTTGAAGTGTCCTCTAAGGTCTGAATTTGGCTTCTAGATCATGTGGATGTGATACGAGATTTGTCTGGATCCAAGGCATGCAGCGTCAGACCTTTTGCCATCAATGAGGTGATCCGTTCCAAATGCCTCACCCTCAGATGATCTTTCTCATCATTAACACTTCATCCTGCAATAAAAAATTGAGGTGCTTATGATGGAAACTTTTGTACAAAACAGGCTATGGGGTCATTCATCTATATAATTCATCTGTGAAACGGGGTCAGTGTTTCAGTAGGCAGCTATCCTGCTGCCTCCTAGAAATTGGTTTCAAGAAGGAGAAGAGATGAACTCCCAGAGCTACAGGGTAAGGAGAAACCACCTTTCTGCTTTACCACCCAAACAGGAAGACAGAGTTGTCCCACGTGTTTTTGGGCCACTCCAAGCACTAGCTATCTTGTCTCACAGAAAAGGAGGTTCTCTGTGGCACAGCTTTCCCCATAGATGTCCAGGCTTGCTCTACCAGGGCTCAAGTGACGTAGTCTGTCTATACCAATACCTGTCCTTCCAATACCTTACTTGTTATATTGTTGGCAATTGCTATTAGAAAAGTGCAATCAAAAGACTTGTCCTGGCATGCTGGGATGTTGCACTGGACACCAGTCCAGTCAGTTGTGCAGAGGACTTGCAGTGGGGTTTACCCTGGTACCATCTTAAAAAAGTGACAGAAACAGTCAGATAAATCTGTTCTCTAAGGCTGACAGTGGGTCTGAGCCTGGTCTCCTGGTCTCACTCACAGTGGTGGTGTAGTGGTCCAGCACAGTAATTCCTACTTCCAAACTCCTGCTAATGAGGTGGGAATAGTGCACATCCTCCAGATGCAGCTCATTACCTGCTCGCCCCCCCCCCCCCCCCAAAAAAAAAAAAA
>VXAA01000912.1:168-45324 GCA_013399115.1 Anseranas semipalmata
CTCCCAGCGGTCGATTGAAGCCCTGCTGGTGGTCAAGTGCTGTGCGAGCCCTTCTTTGCTGTCCCCTACACCTACCCCTGCCCCTGGAGCATGAGGAGGTGCCACCTCCTGTGCCCTGAACACTGAGGGAGAGGGGAGGAGAGGGCCTGGCCTCCCCTGGCTGCTGTGTCGACATAGCACAGGGAGACGGTTGGAGGGACCAACGTGAGTCATGCTTGGAGATGAGCGGCCTAGTAGGACGAGGGGAGAGCAGCCAATGCCACTTGCTCTGACTTTAGCAANCTCTCACCTCTTCTGTGGCTTCTTGCTTCCTCGTTCCGAGGAAGAGCTCTCCCATCTGCCTGGAAGACTCTCAAGTAGCTCCTGAGTGAGAGCCTTCAGTCAGATTTCCAGGGAGAAACTCTTGCCTGCCTAAGACACCTGCCAGAAAATGACTTTCAGGCACCCAAAGGACACAATGACATCTGGGAACACCCAGCACAGCTTCACTAAAGACGACCTGTGCCAAGACAAACGCGAGTCATGCTTGGAGGAGATGAGCGGCCTAGTAGGATGAGGGGAGAGCAGCCAATGCCACTTGCTCTGACTTTAGCAAGGCCCATGACACAAGCTCCCACCAGACCCAAACAGGTGAGGCATGGCCAGGAGAAGGGCATGATGAGCTCGATGACCGCTGCCTCGTGATCTGCAGGACAAAGTGCAGCCGCAGGGCAGTTGTTAGTTGGGTGCAACTCAGGTCAGTGACCTCAGAAGACAAAGGAAAACAGCTGGTTTAAAGTGCATCATGTTACTGGTCTTACCAAGAACCTTAAAAGGGCAAGAGATGAGACTAGCCAAAGCATCTGAAGATCTTTTCATGAAAAAGGGAACCTTCCCCTAGAGTAGAAGCTGGAGCTGAGAGAGTCCAGCCATGGAGGTGAACAAAAGACAGACCTTACTGTCTCCTGATAACAGGGCTCATGGTGTCTGCAGGGAGGCACGGAGAACTGCAGAGGTGGCGCAGCACACCTGAGTGCCTCACATTGCTAGTTCATACTGGCAGGTTTGCAGCACTCATCATCTTCTTATACCTGACAGGAATATTTGTAGGGCTGGGTTCCTTGACTGCAAGGAGGGAAGACATCTGGAGCTGCCTGCAGTGAGAGTTTTGCAAGAGCCAGTTGAAACCGGGAACTTCTTTAAGAGGCTGCTTACATTATGTGGAGGTGGAACCTGGGTGCTGAATGAAGAGGGGTGCATTCAATGGTGCCAAGGGAATCAGTGGAATTCACTGTGAGGACTCCTGTCTGTCATCTTGGATAGGTCCTGGTTATCAAGGAAGGTTCCTGAGCACTAGGAAAAGGAAAGCATTGGGTCCATCTTCAAGACAGGCGAATAAGAGGATCCAAGAACCAACCAGCTGATCACTCTCCCTTTGTTATCAGGGAAGACTAGAGGCCCCACCTGCCAGAAGATTACTGAGCGGCTCATAAAGTACAAGGCAATGCTCTTCATTTCCCCCCTAGGATACCATTGGCCTTCTTGGCCTCAGGGGCCCATTGCTGGCTCATGTTTAGGTTATTGTCCACCAGGACTCCCAGAAGCTAATAGGCTAAACATTTCCATAGAAAGAACAGTCTTTCCAGCAGTTCAGCATTTACAATTTTTCAGTTACAATGAACCCTGCTTGCCCTTTTTGCAGGTGAATTAAGTTCTGCCTTCTGTAGACCTTTTTTTTTTTTTTTAATTATATATCCTTGCATTTGTTTTCTCTCTAGTACAAATGTTTCAAGTCTGAACATTCTGTCTCTCCACTGTTTCGAACAACAACAAGGCAAGGACATTAGAAATGTCTTGTCCAAATGCAATCAACATTTTCTTTGCTGCTTTTTACTTCTTTCAATAAAAGAGCATTTCTAACCTCCCCCAAATTCTGTATAATATGCAGAATGTTCTTCCCAAATGTAAGCTCAATTTCTTTACCCAGTTCTCTCTCAGCAGACTCAAGTCTGCTTCAGAAATTATTGGTAGTAACCCACTGCCTGCCTTGTCTCACTAACATCTATCACCAGACAAATGAAAAACAACCTGTGCAAAGGTTTATTCCTCAGCCAACGTATCTACAAACTTAATACACCTGTGGAGTTGAACGGATCTTAATATCTGTGCTATTAGGATTGGCAACATCCTGAGCAAATTCCAAGAGAGGAAAGAATTCCCCCTCCAGATTCAATGGGAGGGACTTTGAGACACTCACCATCTGTTTTGTGCATTGAAAACCTAGCAGGATAAAGCCTTTGGGTCACTGAGCAGGGATCTCATCTTTATGTATACTTTAGCAGCAATAAATATGTTGCCTTGTTCATAAACAACTAAGTAGACACTTATGAACATATGCATATATACGAGTCTGGCATAAAAAATATGAGATAAATAAACAACCTGTCAAATGTATGGAAAGTAAGTCTGAAGTGTTTCAGGCTACAGATACTTCTATCTTTTAGCTTGGTGGCAATTATCTTTGCATTTAGCAAAGCATGATTTTATAGTCTTTAATGCCAATGTGAGAATTGTTTTTGAGATATACACCTTATTTACATGCTGAGCTTTTACACCTGGACGTGTTCCTGGTCAAATATCATGGTTCAGTCAGGACAGGCAGCGTATATGCAGGGTGGAGAGGCTACCTCATCTTAATGACTGAGTTCTGCATTGCTTCACATCTGAACTCCTAGGAACACAGATCTGTTCTTCTCCGGTGTGCTATCCAACAACATTCAAAACAAGCACAGGTATGAGCAAGTTTATAGCTTCTCCTCCTCCCCCCTTTAAATGTTTGATTAAGCATCCAAGCAATATCCATTTTCGATGAACTACCCATCAAAATAAGATATTTTAACAAAAAAGTTGTGTGTCATTTCCTGTCCAAAATCCAAATAAAGGTATTCATGGGTCTAATGGGAGGGAAGTTAGGAGCAGCAAGTCTGCACAGTACCTTGCCTCCTGAGGGAAAATGCACTACGTGCTGATGGCAGTGTAAGCCAACCGTGGCAAGAAGTGAATGTAATTTTTCAGTGAATTTCACTTTCAATGTGAAATGTCAAAATGACTTTTCATTGTCGGCCCAGAATGTCAAACATAAGTTCTGAAAATAAATCCATTTACAATTCAGGTAGTTGTGCTTTCATATTCTTTATCACAAAAAGTACTGCATTTGTTTGCACTTAGATTTCAGCTCAAGTTTATTTGTGGGTTTATAAAAGAGGTGGTTTTTTTGCTGTTGTTTTTTCACATCTGCAACCCATTTGAACTTATAACAAAGACTACTTAAATCTTTCAAATGGATCCAGAGGCCATGTTTGACCAAAGATGGCTGAAATCAATAATGCAGGCAGAGGAATGGAGATGATGCTCCTGGCAACCATGAGAGCATGGCTACGAAAGATTCAACTTTTAATTTGTAAACCTATCTTACAAGTTACTCGTTTTTCTTTGGAACATACATGAAACATGAATTTGTAGTTATGTTTCCCAGTTCAAAGCTACTGTAGAAAAAGAAAAGATGCTGAGAAATTATCATTATTACAAATAATAATAATAATAATTTGCTATTTCAGTGGATATGTTAACCTGCCTTTAACTTGAAAACACCTTGTAACCTAGCAGGCTGTGTCCCAAAGTGGGGAAGCAAACACCATGACTGTGTCCTTTAAAGGTCCTTGCTTCACAGAACAATTTATCATTTGAATACAAAGGCACAATACAAAAACAAAACTACTCGACTGATAAGCATTGGCTTTAACAGCAAGTGGTTTTCCCTCTTGCCATCACTGTAGAAAGGAGACAAACCCTGGCTTGCTTTGCCTCATGGGTCTCGCTCAGGTGTTCTTGGATAGCTCTGACAGCCACAGACCTCTCTGCACTGTTCCTTCACTCTTTTATACGCTGCTTGGTTAAGGCAGAAACTGGATCGAATCCAAACACCATACCTGCAAACCTTTCGTGGAGAAACGATTTTATCTATTGACCAGCAAAGGGCAATTTTAAGTGGCAAGACTAAAGCTAAGCTGTTAGATCAATACAATAGGTATTCTTTTGCAGTATCTATTTATAAATACATCTGTATCATAGCAAAGCAGTTATGCAATTTCTATTTCTCTAATATATTTTCACGTGCTGGGGATTATTTAATGAAAGGAGAATGATAGGAAGAATTATCGCCCACTGACTGCTTCTAGTTTAAGCTTGGGGAGGAGGGTGGCTAATCCTTCACTTTCACATTCTGTTCCTTCACTTAAACATACAGGGCTTGGTCTGTAGATCTGTATCATGTTAAATGTATATATAGCTTGTGAGGTGGCCATCGTGCTGGGATGAGCAAATCCAGCTTTGAAGTCTACACCTCTTCCTGTTTATAAATAGAGTCCTGAATGTTAAATATTACATTGAAGCAGATGGTACCTTCCAAAGGAAGCCATTAAATAGCTTTAATTTTACTGTACCAATTATTGTTCAAGCAAGTAGAGAATGCATGCACATTTATGTAGATGAACGTGTAAATCAGGTCTCTTTCTCACACTTCTGACAAGTCCCCAACGTTGCAAAATCTGTTTTCCATAGCATAATAGGGCCATGCGCCCTACTGGGAGCAGGACATACCCTTTAAGCCTCACACAGAGAGCCCAGGCCCATTCACTCTGGTTATTGTGGCTGGGGACAGACCCAGGAGAAAGCCGTGCTCCCTGGCCACAAAGGGACTGGTAAAGTGTTTTAATGGGGCACGCCAAAGCATGCAAAAGACTGCAAAAGGGACAGGAAAGTCTGTAGGACCAAACTGACACACGCAGGAATCAACCCACCGAGGGTTGTGGATGATGCTTGATCTCCGGCGAGCTGTAGTAAGCAAGGATGACTGCTGCCAAGCTCGTTGTGTAATTAAACAAGAGAGAGGGCGAGAGACGGGTATTTCTAGATCAGTCAGGCTGGCTTCTAAGAAGCCAGGGAGCTGCTTCACTCATGAAGAGAACTGGGTAAAACAATGTACCCTAATAAAAGTTTAACACCATATACTGGAACAGTCTTGAACAGCTAAATTCCCTTTCTTTTCCTGGGAGAGTCTGTGGTATGATTATTTTATTCTCACTCTGAGTTTGATGTATTCCACATTCTCTCCTAGGAAATAACATTTTGTTTATGCTGCTCCTTTCCCATATATTCAAAAAATTGTTTTTACGCACTCAGTTATGTTGAGAGTGGTTTCTGGCACCTTCTGCACTGCAGGTACAATTTGTTCAGTGCTCTCTGCATTGTCCTCAGACATCGCTGGGCAACACGGTGATGTTGTGATACCACTGTCTGTCACAGGTCTGGCTGACAGCCCCAACCTCCCCCCAAACCAAAACTCTCATCCTGATTTGCTAATGCATTTTTAACAAAAGAACAATTTTTGTTTGGAGTAAGCCATGCAGTAATTACTTATTTTGAAGCATTCAAGATCCTTGCAGATGCTAATTAAATGCTCGTGAAAATTAGCCTCCCCGTAGTTACAGTGGCATAATTATATCCCCGTCTTTCACAGCAGAGCTCATTTGTGAAGCCCTTGGTTAAAAAGTTGCAGTCACCTAATCAGAAAAAAAAAAAAAAAAAGAATCCCATGAGATTTAGGTGACTAGCTATGATAACAAATAAAAATGCACAGCTAAGGGGAGTGATTCACAAACAAACCACAGTTTTGCAGTGGGAAGAACTGAATAAGCATTACAAATAGTGAAAAAAATCAGAGGACACTGAGACTAGGTCATGGATAAGTGTTTAACCAAAACAGAGCTAATTAACTATTTGAAAAGAGCTGCTTGACCTGTAAACCATTGTACAATGAGTAATCGTTACAGAAACCCTGTAAACTGAGAGATATTTTGGAGCTATAGTAGATGTGGGGTGTGTAAAGATAGAAGTGCTTCTACTTCATCTGGAGGATAAGCAATGCACTGAAGTTGCACAGAGGTGCTGATAAAGAAAGTCCTGCAGATCAGAGGTCGTGGTTCAAAGATGACAGAAAACCTTCAGCAGAGAACACAGCTCTGGGAAGCTGCATGGCAAGCATTAAGGAACTGCATTTGCTTTGAGATGTATGATTTTCAGGGAGACACTGAATACAACGTTATGTACACGCAGCACCCAAAAGGAGTCACTCCAAGTTGTGTTGGGATCATAACAATAGATGACTTGATGCCCTTCAATTTGCAATAAAAATCAGCATCTGGATTTGTAGCAGCCGGTGCTCTCCATGAAATGAAGATGATTGGGTCAGTAACTGAAGGTTTTGCCATGTGCTTGCAGCTTGGATTTTACTTTATCAGAATTTTCATTCACTGGATTGGGTTCTCACAGTATGTGCCTTTCTTTACTCAAGTGATGGCTGCTCTGCCAACAGAGCATTGCTTCAAAGGGACTATTTCTGGCATGAAGATGGGAAAAGTCTTCAACTGTTTTTTTAATTATTATTTTAGAAAGCTTCTAACCTCAAAAGTTTGCCAAGTTAACTAAAAATATTACTGATCATTGAACTACAGCACTGCAGGTGTGCAGGCTGCATCCGAGCAATGAAATACGATGAGAGTGGGAGATTCCTTGTAGGGTGTAGAAGCAGAGATTATGCTGATTACTGTTCAAGGCAGAACCAAATCAATCCCTCTGTCACTTTTGGTACTACTTAATTAGAACTACTCTTCTAATTACCATAGGAAGTCACATAGACAAGTAATAATGCAGAACTTACTCCAGCTGGCAGAGGTTCCTTCATAAGGAGTCTGCACATTGACAACAATGATTTATCATGACATAAATCTGGGGGGAAAAAAAATCTAAAATGTAATTGCCAATCTGGAGAAAATGACCAAACAAATGACTTGCTGTTCTACGTTGCAGCAGCACAGGCAACATTAAAGGTTTTGTTCACATGGCCACAGTGTCCCGAGTGCCTTTTTACATACACTGAGAGAAATTTGAGTCTCCTCTGAAATTCTGGGGCAAAAAACAAACGTCACCAATGCCATACAATGTGACCTTCACCTTTGAGCACTTAGAGAGAGAAGTTACAACTGCGTTTGCAATCAGAATCTCTGAACTGCGTAAAGGATTTTGCTGTGCTTAATCCCTTGCCTCTGGCCTCAATTAATCTATAGTGTATAGTTACTGACCGCAGCATTGATTTTCTTCTATGGCTTTCTAATAGTGTGTCTTCAGACTTTCAGGCATGATACCAAATAGGATTCAGCTCTGCTCTGGTCTATCGTCATGTTGTTGAAAGCAGTGAAACATAAGCATAAGCTTGAAGAAATTCAATGGTGACACAAATGCGGTAAAAGACTTTGTATACAGGGTGTATAAATTGGGCAGCAACTGCGTTATAGTCACTTTGTATCCATTTAATGCCTAATGGCCATACAGAACTGATGTAACTACACAGATTTAGCATTTGCGGGTCTCGTGTTAAACCCTGAAGCTGGGGGAACTTGCACTTGATAAAGCTATCCAGTGCTGCTCTTGGAGCTTTGAAAAAGGTCAGCCACATGTTTCATATTTAAGCATGCATACTTACTAAAAATCAGCTTTCCAGGAACCCAATATTCATCTTGTACATGGTCTGTCAGCATTTAATTTGCTGTACCTCAATTATGGAGCACAGAGCAGAGGTCCTAAAGGTGAAAACAAGCTTCCCTTCAGTTTTTCTGCCCTTGCTCATTCTAAAAACTACCTCTTGCCAAGCTATTATTAACTACCAAGTGATTCGGTTCATTCTGAATGGGTTTCTCAAGCTGCAAATTGAGCTGTCCTTAGACAGAGGGGACGAACATTCCCCCCACTCTAGCAATGTAGTTGTAGCACTATGTAGAAAATGTATCCATCACTAGGGGTTTGCCATGAAAGGAAGAAATGTCTTGAAGTCCTTGCTGGATTAGAAGTGATGAGGAAATGACTCTAGTTTATAGCACAAACTTAAAAATCTTAAAAATCTTAAAAAGTTTGGTGTTTAAGCCCACTTCAGGTGGGCTCAGATTTTTTAATCTGAGCCAGTGTTGCCTGCTACTAAACACGGCTCTCGCTCTGCAAGAAGACTTGGTCTAGAACTGTAAGTGTCCAGCAGCTGCCCAAGGTAACAGTGACTTTGACAGGACAGTCTCTCTGTCTCATCACAAGTGCCAATGCTCAGGCAAAATGAGAACCTGTGTGCTGGTCTAAACACAAATCCCATCAGCTGGCAAAAGCCAAGAAAATGCCATGAAAATTAATAATTTTACAGATATGAAAGGTTTATGTTATGGAAAATCACAAAATTCAGGAAAAAGGGACATAAAAGTGGCTACACATGGTCAAAGTTTAAATCCCTCTAGCTCCACTACCCACTCTTTCCAGTGGCCATTAGCACATACCTAGGGAAGAAATGCAAGAATGGTTATGAAATTATCCATTCCATGAAATACTCAGCCACCTTCCTAACCAGTTGTTTAAGAACATCCTGAGGTGAACACTACACCTGAAAAAACTTCTACTAGCCACTGACCGACCTGTACCCATAGGAATTTTTAGTCCTTTCTTTGGCACTCTTAGTGCTTTGTCTTCATGGTACCCTGAATTAACAAGATACATCAATTTGCTATGCACTGGCAGCACAACTATCTCTTTTTGTTTGTTTTGAAATTGCTTGATAGTGTGAGTGTAGAGCAAGCCTCGTACTGCAAGAACTAGTGAGTAATCTCTGCCTACCTGCTTTCTCTGAACCATCTACAATTTTAGAGACCCATGTCACACCTCTGTTAGTCACCTCCTTTTCATAAAGAAGACAACCACGCTACAACTGTTAATGAGGCCAGAACTTTCCTTTTTTTTTTCCCTATCACATCAATATATTTCCAACTGAACGAAAATTTCTACAAGAGTAAAAATAATACTTGTAAACACAAGCAAGACTCCTGCCATACCCTGTTGCATGCAAAATAAGGTGATGCATGTATGCTTATGCTGCTTTTCCAGGTCAATCATAACTTGCATAACACTTATTAAATAATCTCATTCCTCCTTTATGTACAGGAACAGCAGCAGTATGTGTCTCCTCTTCAGGGCTTAGAAAAGTCAAAGACTGTGTGTGGTTCGCGTGTCAGACAGGTGTGCACCGTCTCATTTTACAGCAGGGCAGTAATTATAGAAGTGTCAGTGGCCAAGGAATTCTTCATGCAGAGCATCTGAGTGCATTGGCCAGTCTGATGGGCAGCAGGCATCAAAGGGCAAACAGTCGCGTTGCATTTGGGAGAGGGGGGACTGCTAGTTCTAACACTTAAATTATTATAACAAAAGGAACAAGGTTTCTGTACTATGTCTATATAGGTTTCTATACCTATTTCAAGAGAGACTGTAAAATACTGCTTCAAAGAGCTCCACAACCCAGAGTTGCCTGACTTCTGCTAGGGGCAGTGAGATCTATGCAGCAAAATTGCTATCACACCATGGGAAGATGTCCACGCAGAGTTTTTAATCTTTGTCTTTAGGCCATTATCATCTCTCAGTAACAGAAGAGGATCCAATAGCTTTAATTGTCATCCTTTCTTAATAGCTTTTTGGTCATTCATTCAGTCCTTGGCTCTTACTATCTCCGCCTCCCTCTCCTTCCTAATTTGATGCTGCTCCGTGCTAAAAAGCTTTTGTATAGCTGGGCTACGACCTGCCCGCCTGCGGCTGGAGCCTGGGCGCTCGCCAGCCAGCCGTGTGCGGCTGTGCCGCATCCTCCCGGCCCTCCTCACCCTGGCTGCCCTTGGAGGAAACCCAGGTGCAGTGCTTGGTCAAAGCTTAAGAGATACCAAGGGTGGGTTTTGCATCCGTCACCCTCTCCAACTTGTGAATAACCATTTTCCTCGTTTCTTGGAAGACGGATGAGTATTAGAAACAATCACATAATAACAGTGTCATATTGAGTCTCATGCCTTTTCTTTTCCCTGCCTTATAAACAGTGTTAAACACTTTGGGATAATTTTGTGAGACATTTCAAACTCCAAGGATGTGAACTGCATTATCAGTTGAGAAAAAAATAGGGTAAGAAATGACATGATTAGGTGCTTTCTCAACAAGTAATTTCATAGTAAACTAACATGATTCACTTGTATATTCTTTTGACTATAAGTATAGTACATTGCATAAGTGTAACAGCATCGCTAATGACATTTACGTGCCTCACCAGTGTTCCCGAGCGTGCTGCAATTCCTCTGCTACTGCTTCAAGCCATTCAAGAACTTGACATGAACATCCTGTTGAAAAAATAATTCATAAATCAAAGGCTGACCTGCCAAGAGCTGCACGTTGGTTCTGCTGATCAGACGTCGAGTGGTGCATTTTCAGTTAGGCACAATCAAAACATGACTACTGAAAGTATTTTATTTGGGTTTCTAATGTTATGCGTGTAGGTGCTTGGTTATGGACAGGAGAAGCTCAGGAAAGAGCTGCAGGGACCGGCGGGAGCCCTGCTGAATTTTTTCACGATGACTTTGGCAGCTAAACACTGTGGAGAATCTGAGTCTATAGCACAGAAAAGAAGCACGAGTGAGTTGTCTGAGAGTGATGAGAGAAAAGACGCTGGAAATGTTATCCCAAGCTTTAAGCTAATGAATTGCTTTATTCTGGCTGTGCTTCCTGCGCAATCAATACATGGTGTCGTCAGGCCGGGGCTCGGAGCGGACCGGGGCATGGTATTGATCCATCTTCGGCTGCTGTTTTGCGTTGCTGTAACCCAGCCGGGTAACCAAGGGAGTGACTGTTCAGGCACATCTGTGTTGAATCTGGTCCCGCGCCAGAGCAAATCAAGCTAAACTTTTAAATAGCCAGTGGAGTTAATTATGAGGAAAAATAATTGTGCCAGGGAAATCAGAATGAAGTCCTTTTGACTTTGTGCACAGTATTGTAAGCACTGGAATGAAAAATGCTGTGCTTGTGCTGCACGGCCATTCGCTGCCTTCTGTGAGTTCTAAGTGTACTTAGTGTGACTTCTAAGTGTATTTCCTTAGGTTTTTGAAACGTAGCAGCTTGTGAAGTACCTTACAGGTTTTTGGGATGCATGACACAGTATGGAAATAAAATACCGGCAGCTTAATTGGCTAGCACGGTACAGGCTTCTGCTAATCACACCAGGAACAGTTTGTGCCCATGTAAACATTGGAACATGCTACTGTATGATCAGACCACCTAGGAGTTTTTGTATACCTTTAATGTGCATTTACAGCTAATTTACAATTGTGTTCCCATATATTTTAATTGAAATTAAGCTGTTTCACTCTTTCACACGGTAGACCTGAACTCTGTATCTAGACTTTTCTTGCGTGCACGGACAAAGTACATCAGGCCCATTTTACACCAAAAATGTGTTTCCAGTGAGTGTTAATGAAAGAAGAAATCATGTATGGTATGGACAGTGAAGCAGAAAAATTGTGGGGCTATTCCAGGGATGTTACAACATAAATAGGCAATATACAATAGCAGTATAAGTGAGGTTATTTATAGATAGATATTATGCCATGTAGATATGCTATGATGAGACAGTAATAAAACAATTCCCCAGTTCTATGTATTGAATAAAGTTGTTCATATTTTCTATTTTCAAAGGAAAGCTTTCCTCTCCCTTTTTGAACACGTATTTACTGAATTTCCTTTTGGATTAGTATGTACTGATCCACATCTTTTAAATTCAACAAAAAATATATAAATGTATTAGATTAGACAGCAATTTCTTCTGGGTAGAGTGCCTTCTGTTTCTACACCTGTTTTTCCTGGAGGATGGAGATTCTGAAACAAATCTGTAGAACAAGAGAAAGCCCATTCCAGGTCCCAGGGCTGTTATGACCCTAGTTTATGTTTCTGCATTCCTTTTTTTTTTTTTTTTTTCCCCTACATAGATTCATACAGCTGCTCCTCTGATAACCTTTAATTTCACTGAGTGCAGTACCACTAAATATGAACATTCAAAATATGACAGAAAGGTGCCTAACATGATAAGGTTGGCTTAAAAATATGAGTCCTTAATGTACTTTGGATTTTTTTTTCTTATTCTTCTAAGACTCGCAGCCTTTGGGATTTATATTCTTAAGATGTCTCTAGCAACCATAATGAGCAGAAACGTTCTATTTTTCTAAATGGAAAAAAAAAAAAAAAAACAGACTTCCAGCTAATTATACAGGTACAGGGATCCAGGAGACTTGTGGTAGAAATGCAGGTTTGGGGGGGAAAAAAAGAAAAAAAGGTGCATGTTATAATGACTGGCTTGTTTCTGAGAGCAGCAAAGCAGGAGAGAAAGAACAAATAACTTCAAAAATGTATATATATAATAGGGCATAGAAGACTGATGATGAGAAATGTATAAAATGTATCTTTTAATAATCTGAATTGTTGAGTCATGTCAGTGATGACAGAGTTATTGATGGGATCTCCAGATTTTTGGCATTATAGGCAGTGAGAAGTGTTTTCATAAGTTTTTGTCCTGTTTTGCTAGATATTCTTGTTATTCAAGGGAGCACATCCAGCCTCTTTTCAATGTAAGATGGATAAAGTATCTACTTGTTTTTTTTGTGTGAATCTCCGTGAGAAGCAGCTGTACTTAGCTACCCAGAGATATTTTCATATCCTACAGGCAAGATGGTACATTAGTTCTGGTAGTGTTAGATGATCCTTGCTAAGAAAAGTTTCATACGACAAATAAAAATGAAAGCATGAACTTTTTTTAAAGACATGACACAATTCTTCATGTCGTAGAAACAGTTCTCTTCTGGATGGTTTTTTTTTTAGTGTTTGTTTAGTCCTGGATTATTTTTGTGCTAAGAAACCACAGAAGGCTATGTAAAATCTGTTGCATTCGTGGTGTCTGGTCTAAAAACATTTATCTAAAAATATCAGAGGATTATGGGTTACAGTAGGCAAGTTTCAGAGCTGCTTAAAGTTAAATAAACATTTTGCATTTGTTTTCTAAAATAACATAACAAACCAAACCAAACCATATCAACTTTCCAGAAGTTATAGCCAATTAAAACCAACCTTTATATACATCTGGAACTGTTTGGGCTGTAATTGTGAGAGTGTATATTTTGTACAGTGTGGAACTTGATTGCATTTAATTCCATGTAATTTTCAGACCTAGACACCAGGCTTTGGGTTTGAAAGTATTGGAGAACGCAGGTGGGCACGACCCAAGCAGCGGGGACAACATCCCTGGCAGAACCACGGCAGACAGAGGTGGCAACAGCTTTTCTGCTGTTCGAACGGAAAGAAGTACAAAATGTAAGTAACGAAGGTGTTTCAGGGTTTTGGCTCGCAGTCTCCTCATCCTTCCTTCCTCCGCCCGCATATGTGTTTCATAGGGCCTTTTCTGGGGCCTCAGTGCTAAGTCCGGCAGGATTTCCACAGCGGCAAGAGAGGCCAAGGAGCCCTCCTCCACGGAGAGGGAATGGGGGAAGCGAGGGCCCTTCCTGAGCGCAATGCACGGGACCACCTCAAGCTCTCTGCAGCAGCAGCAGCAGCTGCTTTGGCCAAATGGGACACGCGGAGGAAGGGTGGTTGCTCCACTGGCTTCTTCCGTCTGCGTATGCCTCTCTTTCTTCAGTATTTCCTTCATTTGCTGCAGTCCGCCACCTGCATTGACAGTTTGTGGATTATTTCACTTCAAAGGCCAGCTTTGCAATATTCAAGAGAAGAGTGGTTATTAAAATCTACTTCTTGGCCGTGGTGAGAATGTCATCATAGGGAAACCAGAGACCCAAGTGCTTACGGGGTGACCGGTAACTGAAAGGATGAAAGGAAATTCTGAAATCCATAAGCCTGTAAGAAAAACAAGCTACCCAGTGTCATTTACAATGACACTTTCCCAGATGTTTTGCCAATCTCTCTGATAAAGGCTGAAGGATGATTTCTGTATATTTTCTTTTCTAAATGGTTTCATTCTAGCAATTCTCTTCCAGTTTCACCCATCCCCTCTCTATCAGAAAGTGAAACAGAAACTTCAAAATTGCTTATACAGCCACAACCCTTCTGAATTATGATCAATATCTCTTTTTCTTTTTGGTTAATTCCCACCTGATCAGTTTATTTGAATTAATTTCAGCTCCTGAGCACTATCCTCTTAGCAGACTGACCCTATCCTCTGATTTTCATTCCAGCCTTACTCCCCAAACTTAGCGTTATTCATGTTCACTGCAGGGATGAGATGTCCTCTTGTATCTCCACAGGGTTTTCTACCTCTTTTTCTCAGAGCCTCACCTCACCCCAGTCTAACTGCAGAGCAGTACTGGGCTTTCTATTTGCCTTTTAGATACATCAGATATTTTTGTGGCTTCTTCCCAAATAACACAAGTTAACGTTTTCTAAATATTGCTAAAACAAGCATGCTTCCACAGAAAACGATAGAAGGGAAGTTAAAAGAAAGATGCTGGTACTTGTTTGAAACCACACACACGGAGGCACTTATATTTATATCCCTTGTTACATACGCATGTATATATGCTACAAAATGAGTATTTTGCTGTGTTATCCTTAACAATTTTATGTATGTGAAGATACTGCACTGTAGGAGGTATAAAAAGTAACTATGGCAAAAGGGCTGGAAAAAAAAGGGTGAATCAACTAACAAGCAAAAATAAACCAGCCAACGGAACCAAAAAGTCTACTTTATTCCATCTTTTGCTTAGTTTCCCACTGCCTCCTTTCAAAGCACAGGCTCTGCTCCAGCTCCACGAGCATTTCCAAGAGCTCTGAATCCCTGGGACACCAGCGCAATCTGAAACAGACCAGTATACGGGCTGCTGGAGGATAACGGTGTGTGCAGCCCACCCCCAAGGCTAATTACTACACCCTAGCAGTGTGCAATACAGCTTCATTACCCTCATTAACAAACGTGTGAGGTTCATCCGCTAACAGCTGACGACATTTCACCAGCATTACTGCACACCTGTGCATATGAGACGCGTGTTTAGGAACCCGTTTGACTGACCGACAGCCTCCCTCAGCCCAGCTGGGGCTGATGCCCATGGGCAAGCTCCCTGCGCGGTGGCCAGGCTGGAGATCAGCGTCTGTCAGGGTCAACCGGGGCAGCCCCGGTGTTTCTTCTTCCCCCCCTGCTTCCAAGCTCCACCTCTCGCATCAGCGTGACGCGTCATTTGCAGGGATGCTGCGTCACAGCTCCACCGGATCCTTGGGTTCCTCCTGGGAGAAGGAAAAGATGAACTGTCAGTCCCTGCAGCAAGTGTTTCTTTAAAGCATGCCAGGGTAGGTCCTTCTGTGTGCATCCCTTCCGTCTGCAAAAGTGGATCCCTGCCTCATCTTACGAGCAAAGGGCACGGCACTAAGGAACAGTGCGTCAGGTGTTGGGAGCTTTCAGTATACGTGGAAGAGGGACATCTTCCAGCCAGAAACTCAAAGCTTCATAACTCTAACCTTCCTCTGTTACAAAGCACCACCAGGTGCACCACCAGGATACATAAAAGGGAGAACCTGGTAGGAGCAGAAGGTTTGCGTAACACCTTCATTTGGCATTCCTGCTGCTGTTACGGGATGCTAATCTCCAGTGCTGGTACTGACAGCTCAAGGAGGAAAATGAAAATGATGCAAAACACATAGAGAAGAGCCATGAGTATGCTTAAAGGATTGTGAAAAGTCCTGCATCAGTCAAAAACTAAAAGTTTAGCTTATTTGGCTTACAATGGAAGAGAAGAAGCTTACAATGGATGAAGAACTTTAACCCCTCCCTGTAAGTAATCCCATAAGGAGCAGAAGGTCCTTTGGGTTAGCAGACAGGAGTGTAACTGCCTAAAAGGCGCGGATGGACTGGTCTAGATGGGGAGCAAAGTGCTTTTTCTGTACACGAGGATGGTTAAGCACTGGAACAACTTGTCAAGGGCTGTGCTGAATGCTCCATGGTTGGCAGTTTTTGAAAAAGGAGCTGAGGCTTTCATAAAATTATGCTTCAGCTCTAATAGCAATTATTTTGGGGAAATTCTAAGACTTGT
Organism: Anseranas semipalmata; assembly: GCA_013399115.1. NCBI lineage: Eukaryota > Metazoa > Chordata > Aves > Anseriformes > Anseranatidae > Anseranas > Anseranas semipalmata. The sequence goes on from VXAA01000912.1 coordinate 16,179, forward strand.
TTTATAGAGGGAAGACAAACTGGAGTTTCAGTGACCACTTCTGATGCCATCATCTTTGGATCTTTGCATTTACTTTAAAGAAACAACTAGGTCTTTGCATGACTGCTTGTCTAGATGCCTTCTGTTGAGCAGGTCCTAGCTACTCATAGGTTTCCTGTCTTTAGACGGCACCTCAACATTTAAAGAGGGGCTATAGAGTTGTCTGGAGATTTTTCATGGTAGCTATTTGGGTCAATAAAGAGAGCATGCCTGGTCCCATTTTTGCTGAAGCATGTCGCAAAGGCTATATGTATACACATAGTGTTGGGGTATGTAAGTCAATCTAGCTCGCTAATTAAATAAAATGTTACATTTTAAAAAGTGCTCCAGCATGCATCTGTATTTCAGTATATACTTTACAGATAAGACATGATGGTTACAGTGTCTTTTCTGAACAAAGGTCAAAAAATCAATGCAGAAGGACAGTGGATGCCCAGAGTAAAAACGCAGCTCTCTTTTACGCTATCAGTTTGCACTTTTCCTAAGGAAGAAATTTAATAATTTTCTGCACTTCTATATAGGATGATCATCCTAGCATTGGTAAGCTTTTTATTATGTGATCACTTCCTAGAAGTGCTTAATGACTGATAAAATTACTTCTTGTAACTTTTTAGGTCCATGATTTCTATATCATGCCATTTGCTGATAGAAAACTCTCTGACTGAGTCCAATTTAGTAAAGCTGTATCTGAATATACATTTGAATCAAAGTGTTTTAGTTAGCACTATTAACCCACTTTCTAAGAACATTTGACATTTGAAGATTCAAGAGTAGCTTCTCCTGGTCAGAAATGTCGGCGTAAAAAGCTAAGCTGAGTGAGAGGAAGGCCTCCCTCACCAACCCCTCCTTCCTCCATCAGCCTAAGGGAGGACCCAGCAGAGTCCCCTGCAGATAATTTAACGGGCCCAGGCGTAGAGCACCAAAAGCATCGCCTCGGAGCAGTCTTTGAACACGTTGGCCGGTGTTGTCCTCATTACGACACTGAGACGCTGAGCATTTGAAGTCTCTTCCTTGCTGAAAGCTTTTTGAATTTTTCATGTGCGCTGCCATAACCGTCTCTTTAATGAAAAGAACCCTCTTGATAAAAGGCAGGACAGCCAAAAAGAAAGCAGCAGCAAGCAGGGGCTGCATTCGGTCACGGGAGACAGCCGGCAGCCAGCTTCTGCCGAGAGCTGCCGGGAGAAGGCTGATTGCTGCATCTGGGGGCGAGGATCCCGTGCCTGACCTTGCCAGGCGGGCAGCAACGGGGCACGGGGTTTCCAACGGGATGGGGCTGAAACTCAGCTGCAAAGCAGTGATCCAAACACACAGAGCGGCTCAGATGTGAGGGTTTCAGTGTGAGTTCGGAGGCAGATTAGAGCCCTGCTGGAGCCCGGTCTGAACTTCCAAAAAGCTGAAAGGCGTTTCGGTATGGTGTTCATTTTCTTTTCAGCAAAGGTCTAGCTATTCATCTTCTCTATTACCTTACAAACTGTGTAGACTTCCACTCAAAAGGAAATGGTGGAGGATCGTGTTACCCCTCATGGCTGGCTGGTACAAAAGAATCTACTGGACACCTGCAGGTATTAGAAAGTTCTTACTTGCTGGAAAGCAAGCTGTAATTAACTTTTTTATGCTGGTCAGCCACTATTTAGTTTGCAGAGGGGTGACTTAAATGCTTTAAGCCTTTTCTCCTCTGGACACATCAGAATTTTCATGCCATTTTCAACTTCATATCTGTTTTCTGTATTCGGTGTTCCCTCATATTTCACTATAACGAAAAAGCTTGACACACTCGGTTCAGCTGAATTGAGAATATTGTGAAAATCCACACAAGCTGCCTCTGGAGTTCAAGACTGATTAGTTTTGTAGCTTGGCAAGTCAGATCCAACTCTTTCTGTGGCAAGCCAGAAATCACTCCCAAAGAACAAAAGAGAGTGAAACACGGTCGTTCTGGTCGATCTGCCACAATACCTGGTGGAGCGGGATCTTGCCAACGAAGCGGGTGGCAGAGATGTTGCAAAGAAATCTTTCCAGAGACCACATAAGTTAATTTTACACTACTGCAACCTTTTGCTGGGGACACAGAACATAACAGAATCCTAGCAATACAGAACAAGTCACATTCCTTAAATAGGGCAAATAGCTCAGTACCAAATTATCCCTTGGTCTTTACTTGCTCTCTTGTTAACCAAATTTTGCACAGATGCTTCTGTCCATCTGTGTGTATATCTCAGGATAAATGACCTTTGCAACAGGCTCAGATCATGAACATGTGTACGTGAATCATCCCAGAGACACGTCAGGAAGCATTGTACACTTACACCGCTTGTATTGAATATCATGCTTAATGGAATTTTGTCCAAGGCTCAGGCACATGCAAGAAAACATTCATTTGTGTCACCATGTCAGACCTCACAAGCTCTTCTCTTCAGGCAGAACTAATTTCACATAATATATATTTATACTAAAATGCAGAGATCCCACCAACTATGTAGAATAAGTTGTATATACAGTCATGGGCAGGAATTTCATAAAATCACAGCATGTACTGCCATCTGTTAAGACTTACCCATCGTTTCTAGTGGCAGTCAACCTTTATTTTCAGAAATATAACTTTCTAGGCAGAAATTGCAGTTTCTAAGGTCAGGACTGAGTAAATTTGAACTTGCTGAAATTAAAATTCCTTTGCTAAAGAAATAAAGACTCAATCAGATGCTGAAAAATGAAAAAAAAAGGCTTTACAAGCAACTAAAGTAGGTTACTTTCATTTAAAGAATAAATCATTCTGTTTATACGAAGAGATGAATGTCAAGTTTTCATTTCTCTAGTAATCTTGTCTCTGCATGCAAATCAGTAGCAACTGAAATTCCTAAAACTCTCATGTCCAAAATCTGACCCTCTTCTCATCTCTGAACAGGACTTCTCAGTGTTAGTCCAATTCTGAACCAGACATTGATGCAAAAAAGACCAACACACTTGCTTAACATTGAGGGAAATCTAAATTCTTGAAAGGAAAAAAAAAAAAAGCAAACACAGAGATATATGTCACAGAAAATCTTATGTTAACAGGGCTAATAGATAAATAATTAAATGAGGAAGATCATTTCCCTTCGTGATATATATATGAGGAAGATTATTCCCCTTCATTCCCTACATTATATATAACATACACACACTGTCCAGAGTCTTGGAATCAAGACAGAGAAAATAAACATAAAACCCCAAGCCAAGCCTACCCGGTAGAACTTGTTAAAACAACCTCTGGCTTCTGAATGAGGACATTTTTTGTTTATTTCAATAATTAGCTTCCTTCTGGAATTCAGCTTCATGTCCCCTCTTTGAAGCCATCATCTTTCTCCTACTGAAAAGAAAGAATGCTTTTCTTTAGCAAATGATTTGTGATGAGAAGTGAGTGAAATATGTATTTCCCCAAAAGAGGAAAAATAAATAGCTTAATATTTTCTTCATCCAGAATCCATAGATTTATTTAGGAGAGCCACTTCTGACTCATTAGAAGTCAAAACTAGAATAGGATGAAGAGAAATACTAATTTAGCTGTTAAAGATTAATTTCTAATGCTATTAACAAACTTTTCAAAGGAAGGTTAATTGAATCATTGCTTATGATCCTCAGAGCAGTCGTATCTGGAACAACTGATTTGGCTATAGAGATGGATCTAACAAGGAAGACAAATTCCTCTAATCTAGTTACTGAGGGGTAAAATAGAAGAAAACACTGGCAAATGTTTTGATGTTCTCTCTACTGTAGTCTTTTTCTGTCAAGGACCGAAGGGCAGCGTAAATTAAACTAGTCACATGCTTCCTGTTAAAATTTTGTGTAGGACTCAGATAATAATGTGGTTATGAGAATTTTTGGAAGAATCAACCCTAAGACTCCTGGAAGTTTCCTATCACTTGCTTCTGTGGGACAAAGATTTGAGCTGCTTTATCTAAGCTTCCAGTTTTTGGTGCCTAGTCTCGGTCACACAAAACACAAGTAATGCCCAAAACAAGTAAGTCACGAGCCCACCTTGAATATTATTCACTTAAGCTGCTTGCATAGCATAGACAAATACTTCAAAAGTAATCAGGATCAATTTGCAAACAATTTGCCTCTCTAAATGGTGCTTTCACTTTTAACAAATTATCTACAATGCATAGGTCAACTAGTGTTGTCAATTATGTATGCTTTTCAGAGGCCTTAAAAACTGCAAAACTGGCTTTTCTAGAAGGGAATTGCAAGTTAGTGTGTGTACAGTCTAAGATAATATATTTTAATAAGGGCTAAAAATAAGATTGCAGAAAATAGTGCAAATGAATTAGAATACACAGCCTCCTTGCTTTTTATCTTTTTTCCCCCTTGTTGTGTGCAGGATCAGCGCTTACAGTGAAACTGGAATCCTTGCACATTTAGTTGAAGTCCAACTTTACGTTTTCACAGGAAACAGTACTTCCAAAAATAATGAAAGCCTGTGAAGTGGAAGATACTTCACAATTTTTTGTCTCATAAAGGAGGTAAAACGGTACCTCAGGTGTTGCTGGATTTATTTCAGGGACTGAAAAGTGGAAGGCTTTCTGTTTACCACAGTACACTCAGTACATCTGGGACTTCATGGAGTACTTATGAATTGTGGTGTTTAAAATCTCATACCAGACCTTCTTGCAAAAGAAGGAAAGGTTCGAAGGACAGCTGAAGGAATCTGAAAAAAACTTGTGTATGTATAGTATGGTCCACAAAGTTGCATCTGATGGCATGGAGACAGCATTTAGTACAGAGTCTTTGCTGAATATCTCTGCCTGAACTTTTCATGGACCAGAAGGAAACAAATCAAATTAGGATATGTTTCTGATACTGAGTTGGAAAATATGTGTGTAAACTGGATTGACTAAAGAAGCTTCTGCACAGGAAATCCCAGATGAGGAGAGCAGTGGCTCTTCTGTACAGATGTCCTCATTAAAAACACACTGATGAAAATATTAACACAGACTCTAATGTGGAGGGAAGGTGACTTATTCAGGGTTTGGATCCTTCAGTAGAGGCCAGGCTGAGGTGGATGATTACTCAAAAAGTAATGGTAGGGCTCCCAGGATGAGTATGCACACTGAGATGCTGGTTAAAATAATTGTAAATTTCAAGTATATTTTCAGAAGTTCAGATCCTCTTTTTTGCTGTTAATCTATCCGTATTGTATCTGTGCTATTAAGTTTTATTTTGTTTGTCTACCTAATTTGTCTACCTACTCCTACAAAGTTTATGCAGGTTTCTTGGGTAAAACAGGATAGAAAATAAGTTCCAAAGTGGATGACCCAGAATTATCTTCCTGTTGTTTTTTTTTTCCCAGTGGCCAGCAAACAAGGGTAAGAATTGGCAATACTGAAAAGTTGTCCCAGTTGTTTTATTGATGGGAGTACTGCTTGTTTCTGAAAGAATTTGCTTTTTTATCACAGAAAATATGCTACAAAGTAAAAGAGGATAGGAGCCATTAAGCTGAGTACCAGTTCTAGACTACAGTAGCTTGATACAGAGATTCTAAAAATAAAACTTTGTATTATATGCATATATACACATATATACCACAGTATTCATTTATTTCATTTCATTTTATGACTATCTTTGCATTAGTTCTATCTGAAATAGCATATGAAAATTACAAGTCACAAAGACGTTCTTCCATGGAATACTCAGGCAGAAGTGTACAAAATAAGGAAGCATCAGCAGTAGAGAAGAAGGCAGGGGCACTGCGATTTTGGGGCAGGAGTCCGGGGAGTCCTTGATTTAGGAAATGCCTGTACCTTCTCACTTAGCAGTGCTTAAGGACCATTTTCAGGGGAAGCTCTACCAACTCTGCACTCCCAAGAAGCTTTCCAGCTTTGAGGTACTTGCTAACAGTAAGAGGATGTCACTGCTCAGCTCACATGTAATCTGGGGTGGATGTGAGTAGGTTTGTACTATGGCCTTCTCTTGCTGAGAGTCGCTTCTTCCCACAGAACAGCTGCTAATATAACCCTCGATGGCTATCAGGATGACATAACTAGGCTTCAGAAATCTGAAAGATCTTCATTAATGCTTCTGTCTAGCCACAGAAATACACTCTTTAAAGCAGGGTGGGGAAATATTTTCCTTTACAGGAACCAGACAGGATTTTCAAGTACCTTCCTGCAAACTAACCGTAGGGCTACCTCTCAGCTGTATTTCCCCATTCCTCGCCGTCCAGCCTCCCCGTACTCCCTGCAGCTCCCCATGTCACTCTGTGGTCTTGCATGGTCCATAGCCGTGCTGTGCCCTGTCGCGCCAGCCGCCTATCCCCAGAGTTGTGCAGAGATGAGCAACGAAGCTGAAGAAGGGAATAGAAAACAAGAGTTATGAGCAGCGGCTGAGGGAACTGGGGCTTTTTCGTCTGGAGAAGAGGAGGCTGAGGGGGAGACCTCATCACTCTCTACAACTACTTGAAAGGAGGTTGCAGCGAGGAGGGTTTCAGTCTCTTTCCTCAGGTGACATGCGATAGGACGTGAGGCAACGGCCTCAAGTTGCACCAGGGGAGGTTTAGATTGGGTATCAGGAAGAATTTCTTCATGGAGAGGGTGGTCAAGCATTGGAACGGGCTGCCTGGGGAAGTGGTGGAGTCCCCATCCCTGGAGGGACTTGAAAGATGTGTGGACATGGCACTAAGGGACGTGGTTTAGTGACGGGACTTGGTAGGTCAGGCTGATGGTTGGACTTGATCTTGAAGGTCTTTTCCAACCTAAGTGATTCTGTGAATCCAGCCAGCACACAGCACTAGCTCATACTCCCCACCAGGATGCTGCCTGGGGTTTTGCCGTTGCACCAAGATCCTTCCACACCCCACAACAAGCAGACCCATCCCACCACCACCGAACACATCACCACTGTTATCTTCTCCATGCACATACACGGTGCAGTACTCCAGCCCATTATTTCTTGTTTAATGTAACTCACTTACCTTTCCCCATTGTTTTTTCCTATCTGAGTTTCACAGCAGAATAGAAAATCAGGGCAGGCATAACTGATGCACGAAACTCGTATGTTTTCCAAAGTGGCTGATCAAACTCAGTCCATAACAATTCCAAATAGCAGAAGGTACCATTAAACTATATATTAGATGTTTATAGTATGTACAGATGTTAGCAACATCTGGAATTATGTACTCTTAATTGTGAGATCATTTCTGTTGAACAAACATTGAATACAGTTGTGATATATTGTCCCTCTAAGCCTACTTGTAAAGAAAGTATGGACATCTGTTTGAATAAATCTCACTTTCCTCCTGACCTTTTCTCTACTGCAAGAGAAGTTAAGTTTGTTGGATGCTAATGTCTCTCAAACACGAACTCGGTTTATCAGAGACAGAAGTAAATTTGGTGTTACAGAGATTATGTTTAGCTTTGCAATTCTGGTATTAATTCATTCTTACAACTAATCACAGGGTGACACTTTTGTTTTCTGATGAGGCTTAATCTCTTATTAGCATATACAGTTACTTTATGAATTCTTGCCTGAAGCTAAACTGTTGCCTTGGTAGCAAAAAATGAAGTACAGATGCCCTCTAGGCCAGAAAAACTAAAACTCTTAATAGTGCAGCATCGTGTGCGTTTAAGTTTTGCTGTTAAATGTTAACACATGCAGTTCAAAGCAGAGAATAACAATCGCTGACCTCCTCATTCAGGCACTCAGTTTTAACATCTACACCTCAAAAGGATTCAAACTGCTAGCAGAAACCTTAACGTGAAAAACAGAATATATGAAATAAACATGAAAGATGAGATCAAATACAAACACAAAAAAAAAAGTGCAACACGCATCATGGTGCTATTTCTGAGTATTTATAGTTCAAAGGAGACTAAAATGCACAGCTTCTGTACCTGTGGCAAAGGATGTTTTCTGTTAGTGACCTCTGCTGTGAACACTAATCTGTGCTGTACCATATGTCCATAGGTGATGGATAGCCCCATCCTTGCTGTTAATGCACAGTATTCAAAGGCCACATTTACTGTTACGCTAAAGTACACAGCAAAGCAACTGGAGGCAATCATAAGGCATAACTAATACCCACAGTGTGTATCAGCCTGTTCTCCATATAGCCCCACTCTTGTGGACAGAAAACAAAACAAGAAAGTAAGTTACGGTGGTCACGGCTTATTCCACCACTTTTATATCTGGGGAGCTCACTGCGGTAGATTGAGAGATAGTTACACTGCTTAACATCAGGCACAGAACGCTTTCAGCCTATGATGCTTCTCTCCCTGTCTAGGTCTCTTTAGACTCTGTCTACAGCCAGTGGAGAGAAATGATCCTCCACAAGATGAATCTAGGACCTACCTTAAAAAATGCAAAAAGGACTCTTCCCAAGTTGGTTTTGCAAAGAACCAGTTAAGGGATACACTTGGTAGCCTCCAGGCATGGATAGATACATGTCATGTATCTATCTTTGTTTTGATCCTGGATGCAGAAATCTTGTCAGTTTTCTTCTGTGGGCTAATGAGGTCAGTCTTTGGCAGGAGAGATTGGAGTGTCTCTGGGATGTTGTTTGCCCCTCACTTTACCAACATATAATGCTTCACATACACTGGCCCTCGGCATCGGTGTGAAATCCAAATCAGCATGTGGCACAGGACATAGCCCTTTTTGATTTTTGGACGCTAGCCTGGATGTTTCTCTGCACCAAGTCACCAAAGAGCCAAACTCTGCGGTGTAGTGAGGGAGAGCATTTCCTAGTGTGTGGCCTGTATATATGGCATCGGAGGTGTTACTGAACTGCAAACAAAAAAAGCAACGCGTTTATACGCAGACTATCATAGCCTTCCTGTTTGTACCAGTTGTGCTTCAGCTATTTTGTTCTTATTTTTTGATCTCGGTGAATTAAATAGTTGTCCTTACGTGAGTATAGAGAAGTGTATTCATTTATGCTCAGTTCATCTTTGCATCTTAGACCAAATACACAGTGACCCAAATACACGAATTTACACCAGATTTTGTAGAGATCACAGTATGATACACAACCCTAGAAAGCATTCACTCAATACATAAGAAAGATTTTCATTTAATCTACATTTGGAGGGAAAGAAGGAAGAGACACAGTTTGCCTCTTCCATACACTAAATTAAATTGCTGTTTGTTGACTCAGGTTACCCTGGGCACGGCTCATTCTAATGCAGCCTTATTAAATTCAGGGAAGGCTGCTACAGTGAAGTCAGGGGTAAACTAAACAGAGTTCAGATGCTACGCTGCACATACGTATTTCAGGTGCTGTCTTTGATGAATGACATGTAATGGAAACAGCGCTAACTTGCTCCAAGACAGCATCTTAAAATACTCTTCTGCTGTCTAATTACAGTAGCTCAAAGACATTTAAGCTAGAAAGGTCATTAACATTTCAAGCATACTTTACACCACAACTACTGCATATTTCCTGACATTCCAAACAACCTAACGCTCTTGGGAAAGTGATGGCTCAGGGGTTTCTTAATGAGTGAGAGACCCTCTGCTGCTCGATCACTGATTTGAATTCTGTTCAATCTGGAAGAAGCAAAAAACTGTCAGTGGCTGGTGGTGTTTATGAATTAATTTGATAACCAGGCTTGGTTTAGACTGCAACAGGAAATGTCCCAATTTAAAAACCTTTTCTTACGTTCTTTGCCCCCTTATTCATGACAACCTCTGATGTGCCTGGAGCAGCAGGACACAGAAAACTACAGACTCCTCTAAGAAACTGCACAGACAAAACATCAATGGTCATACAGCTTCATCATGGCTTGCCGAGGTGACCATATAGTTATGGGATTTGGTTTAAGGACTGCGCTGGTTGTTTCTGGAAAACATGATGGCATTTCCCCCTCCTTACCTCATTTACTGGTTAAGAAAGTTTTTCTCAGCCTCCTCTAAAACAAGTTTTTGGTAGAGCAGGTTATAAAATCTGTTTCCTTACAATGTGGGTGTCCTGTGATTATCCATATGAGAGACAAGCTCAGAGCAGACCAGGATTTCCATCCATTCCACACGCCAGGGTTCCCACCTAGCTACAATGAAGGTGTCAAGGAATGGAGAACTGAATGAATGCTCGAGTCTTATCCCTAAAGGCAGCTGGGATGTGGCTATGTGGGATACACCAACTATATATATCTAGTCTCCGAAAATGTACAGCAAGTGATTTTTTGAGTCTTTTTCTGCTAACCAGGTAGAATTTTAAGTATAGAAGGAAATTCTGTCTCTACTAGAGACTATGATGAATGTCCCATTGACTTAAACAAGGATAGTATATTAGTTTGGTAACAGCACAGTGTAGCTTCTCACTCTTCTAAAAGTTCTCTGATCTACAAGGAGGCCACAGTTTACACCACCCACTGCTCTGCAGTCCCCAGATCAAAATATTTTGCTTCTGTTTTCTGACATTATCTTACTGTAGTTAAGTCTAGCAGCTGCCTGCTCAGAGAGACAGAATGGGAATAAGTGTGATAGAATGCAAAACATTGCTAAGTCTATATGACAACTTTGGTGATATTTACTGCTTCTCACCTTTTCTTAATTACACGATCAGTTGAGAGAATCATTCCTCACCTAATTTTCCTGGCCCTTCATTTGCCATATGCAACTGGTTACAAAAATCAACTCAGTATTATCTGTGGCCCATCATCAAGACTAATTCCAGAGGGATCTGTTCTGAGATTGATATTAATGAGTAGTTTTAATTAATTTGATATAGGGTGGAAATTGTGTTGAACAAACTCAAGATGCTATAAGCTGGGAACGGATAACATATGATTTAAGGAGCAGATTAAAGTCCATCACAGTGAATAAATGAGAGATCCAGACACGATCAGTAGGACAAGACATGGGTAGTAGCTGACATCCCAGTAGAGGATGGAGATGCCTGCCCAGTGGCACCAATTCCTCAGGTACAGTTGGTAAGAAAACAGTCAGGTGTGTTTCTAGGCTTCCTGGTGTCTAAAAATGGTACTTAATTAGCTAGATGCTGTTCTTGTGTCTGTACAAGTGTAATGAATGTCTAAACAGGGCATGGACTTCAGCACTAGATCATGACCACATATATATAGTTTAATAGCTAGTGTGCTGCCTTGCACAAATTTGGTCCATACTAATTAGTGCTCCCCCAGGCAGTGCCACAGTATGGAGGAGCAGTAGCACAAGTTTCATTTTCTGTAAGTAGCAAGGATAGATTATACCAGGAGGAGACCTTAGTCACACACTTATGAGCTCTCACATGCCTCTGCTGGAGAACAGACCCTGGCATTAAAATGTTTATTAGCATAAAGAGATTCAGCCCATATGTTTGCATTGTGGCATGCCTTTGGACAAAAACTGCACATGAAAAAATCTTCCATTTCCCTTCTTTTTAAAATAAAGTTGATGTCGTGTCTTGGAAGGAGGGCCAGATATTGTACAGAAATAATGACAAATGAGTTGACTTTAGTTAGTTCAGACTATATAGACAATAGCTTCACTGTACCAGACTATATAGAAAACAGCTTCACTACACATGTCATGAGAACTGTAGAAACCAGCTCTGCAGAAACTAACTAGAGTATGAAGCAGCATGGATGTTCCCCCAGCCAGGAAACATTATCCCAAACATAGATGTCTTTTCACATTTAATGATTCCTTATGAGCAATTATTTGTAGCTTCAACAGTAATAATAGAGCTGTCTCTGCTGGCTCTTCAAACAATGCATTTCTAAAGTCTCAACCAAAAAGACCAAATCGCTAGGGTATGTATGTCATCCCCAATCATCGCTAGGCGGATGTGAAGCACCACAGTGAAAAGTGTGGGCAACCCCAGGTTTAACTATAAGATGGCTGGAATCTGGCTCTCAGTGTGTTATCCCCAGCTGAGGAACAAGCCTCCTGCCTACCTGCCTCATGTCCACAAAGCCAGGCTGCCGACCTTCCTGTCTGAGCTGGTGACCTTCAGGTCTTCTGCAGGCTGAGCTGTTTTGCCTGGTCTCTGGAGAAGAAGATATGAAATTTATTTTGAAATTTTGAGTTTTGGGAGAGATTCTGGTTATAAGATGCACATTATATGGGGGACAGAACTACTTTTATAATGCATAATATGTCTAGAATATGCAACGGGCAGGGTTTTTACATTTCTTTTTATGCTAGTATGTTTAAAAGGTTGTATTTTTCCTGTCAGATTTAGCTATGCTTTCAAAAGCGCAAACGCTTCTTGATAGGACAGCAGACATACTTGTAAGAAACTCCAAATTGTTTCCTTCGCCCACTCCCTATTTTAGATCATCTTTCACATGGGAACAGCTTCCCTCCTCCTCACTCACTTCCTCCTCCGAAAAATTTCTGACATCTGTTCCCCTGCCTCTCTAGCAGCCACTCTCCCCTCATCATTTGCCTTTTATTTTGTGGTGCCCACTTGTGCGCTTCAACTCCATGCTCTTTGGGGTACAAGCTGTTATGTGTGTTGCACATCTAACCCTTTGTAAAGCATCTTAAATGTTACAGGCATTTACAGCACAATATAAATGATAATGCAGTTAGACTGGAAAGGCAATTCCCTAGTTAACACCTCCCACATGTGGTGATTAAGTACTAGGCTCATAAGCGTACAGCAAACCCAGTGAAGATACATTTCTAGAAAGAGACTGCAAATTCCTATCTCCAGATGGACTGCAGTTGGTGAATAATTACATAGATTGTTTGGTGCTTCACTAATCAATCATGACAGCAACAAGGAGAAAAAGCATGTCTGGGTAAAGGAAAATGTCCTTTGGATAAACCCCAAGTTATCATTTTGTGCATTTGATCTGCTCATCAAATGCCATCTTTTTTTTTCCCCCCCCCCTTTTCTGGTCTTATGCTGTAATTAGCTGCTTAAGAATATATCCAGAAAGCAAGAAGTTTGCTTGTTTGTTTGTTTTTCTAGAAAATACACAGGAAGGGAGGCTGAACAACATCAGCATGGCTGCAAAGCTGCACTGTATTTCACAGACTGCAAAAATTATAAATGGGCAGAGAATTAATCTCTAGCATTAGGTCCTGGAGACCACGAAGCCTCTCCAACTATTTCTGTTGTATCAGCACAAAGATTGCAACTTAAAATGTACAAAACGAAGACTGGAAGGGAGAATGCCAATCTCCAAATCTTTTCCTTGCAGCATGAAAACCCAGTTGGTATTAAAGAAAAACAACAGTAATGATCTAAATCATACCATAGGCAATGCATATGGGGTCAACATTGCCTGAAACATATAAAAGAAGGTCCAACACTACCTTGATTCCACAATGACTAGTTTAATTTGATCTCTCTGTGCATCAAAAGGAGTGAAACAGTGTAATCAAACACATGCAAGATGGGTGGGTGGAAACACTGCAGCGGTCAGAAGATATGGTTTGAGGGTTTTATTTGTGAGCAACAGAAAAAAAAAGGCTAAAAGTCCAGTTATCCTACAGAATCAGTTGTTCTGAGTCCAGAGATCTTTGTGGCTACTTGCACTTATGTATAGCATTTTGGAAACTAGTATTTGCAAATGGCACATTAGATAACCTACATTTTCTTCTGAAGTAATAAGTCTTGAAGGAAAGAACTGGATGGCAGTAGATATAATAAAATGTAATGGGCATGATAAACTGCATGGCTGCTGTTCAAACTTTGGACATAAGAGCAGCAGAGGCACAATGTGCTGTATTTCAAGCTGTCTAGATTTTCCATCAAATAAGCAAAGCTAGTTTTCAATTACTGTAGATATGACTCAGAAAAAATACAAATGGGCAATATGGAAAGGCTGTGAAAGCAGTGAGGTAAAAAATACAGAACAGCTGGATTCCAAAGATCTAAAATCACAGATTTTTTCCATATTAAGGCTAACTACTGTTTGTGTCCCAGTACTACTTCATTAATCATGGAGCATGGAACAGAACCGAACTTCTTAGGGAGTACAGTTGCCAAAAGGTGGATACTGCACACTGCTGACATTAATACTTCCTTCTTGTATCAGCCCAGGTAATTTGGAATGAGATCTACATTAACGATGTGCAGATACCGCTGGTGGCGGTGCTTTTGCTGATGTTGTAGAAAATATGCCTGGAACACAGGCTAAGCTAACAAAGTATTGATCTATCTACAGTGGGAAGAAAATTAGGTGAAGGATAAGCTTTTATCTGCCTTTCTTTTCTTCATTACCTTGGTCTTAAAATGTGTTGAATAAAAAATCTTAAATACAACAATCGCTAATCTTTTATTGTTCCAAAAGACTGAAGTGCAATAAGTTGCTTTTTTATATTCACTGGTTGACATAACACTATATGGTCTATATTACCAAATGTCTTCCTCAAAGAGTCATCTGTAAAAAGCCGTTTTTAAGGTGTCATTTAAAGTAAGCCACTGAGGGTTCACAAGAAATGCAAGAGAATTCAGGACTGGTCAACTCTGAACAGTAAAAGAAAAAAAACAACGGATTTGGCCAGAAATAATTCTGACAGAATTTTCAGACGCCACCTTTAGAGACTGCAGCGCAGAGTACAGCACAGTACACCCCATCTTTCTGTATCATCCTAGTTGTTCCCATCTGGTACAAAGTACAGTCATTCCCTCCTTTGCAAATCTCTCAGTCTCTCTTCTTTATGTCTTAAGCACCAACATACCTAAGCCGCTCCTGCTGATTTCTTACAGGAGATCACTTTCAACTTTCAATATTTCTAACAAGCATTTCTCTTCTTCTCTACAATATGCCTGAAGCCTAGTTCTCACATCACAGCGTTCTTTCTGTGATCAGGCTTAGTTTCCCACAATTCCTTTCTACAAGCCAGTCTGTAAAAAAATTAAGCTTTTCACCTGTTGAACCTTTGTACATTTCTAAATGTTTCTGGGTTTCTCATGCTTTCCTCTGCAAGAAGATACAGTTGAATTCTGCCTCCACTTCCCTTAGACTGTCTCTGAGGTTGGATATAACCGTTTCCAGATAACTGAATTTATCTATTGCTTCTGCCGTTGATCGCTACGTAATGTTCACTTGCATCCTATCTGTGGTAACTGAGTCAGTGTACAGGCATTTCGTTCCCTCCCACGTTAAGGTCCTTACTGTCGTTTTCACTCACTCCAGCATTTGCTGGCTATTATCTATGACTGCAGCTCTCCTTGTAATCTCATCAGCCCATCTGACTTGTTTCCCAGGTTGTGTGTGGGGGTAGGGACCTTCCATTCCTTTTTGGTTTGCAAATCCTTCTAGAGCTTCTCTTAGCAAATTCTCTATATACACTGAAAAATTCTGGGCAGCCTATGTTACTGTTTCACATGTTGTTTAATGAAAAAAAAAATAAAATTCATGGTTGCTTGCTGCTATTCACAGATGTTAAGAGCCCAATACTGACTTACCACGATGTGTTCATTGGTAGTTTGTACTTGGCAGTTTTATTCCATAGCCCATTTGGGCTCACTGTCTGTTTCTTCATTCCAATGAATCACGAACCTCTTCTGGATAGACATTCCATAGATTTTTCTGCTTCTGGTCAAGAAGCAATGGACTGCTGAGTATCTATCTTTTGAAGTTCTAGAAGCCAACGATTGATCAAGAGATTGATTAGAGCCTCCCTTGGCTCTTAGTCATGATGTCATAACCATTTGTATAAACATCTCAGACATTCAATTTTGATATTAAATGAAGAAGGAATGAACACGAAAGTAACAAAGATCAACCAAATGCCTCTTTCATTCAGTAAACCAAGGCAAGTAGTCATTTCCCATTACTTCTTTTGGAGAGCTTATGCATCCGACAGTCAAACTTCCACAGTTAGGTCCCCAGTTGCAGGGGTGATAGCTTTGCTTCATTTTTAATGAATGTCTCTTCAAGCTGTTGATAGAATTCATCAACTGCATCTTTGTCATCTGCTAACGTAGGAGTGTTAATCTGTTTGATCGACATATTGACTGGATTTGCTTGAAAAAGAACTGTAATGATTTTATTGCTCATTGGATTACATCCAAGCATATACTTTGATCTCCTCCTGGATATGACAAACACAATGCAAGCTTCTTCTAATTTTTCTGATCTTAAGCAGCACCCCGAGTAGCTGCTCATCATCCCAGAATGACACCTATTATTCCACCACAGCACTGAGTCTATATTTATCTACTTCAGATTTTTCAAATTCTTTTGTCATAACAATAAGCTTTTTTCCATGCATTTCATGTTCCTACATTAATGCTTGGTCTGCAAAGGATTGGTGGTATTATCAACAGGGATTATACTGCTGGATGCTTGGTAGAGCCAAAAATACTCTATATGACCACAGCCTCTTCTGAAATGTAGTATCTTGCATTCCATCATGTGAGAAAGATAAGACGATGGATCTGCTGGCCATTGCTCCGCTGTGTTATTTTCCTAATCCAGCACCATCTCCAATCATCGCCTTCTCAGCCATGTGCACCTCCAGAAGTTTTTCAATTACCTGAGCCATGGTCAGCATTTGGAGTTCGCATATGCTACCGACCCTAACAGTAATGAACTCCTCATCTGACAAAAGCCAGGTGACTCGGCGACTATTTGATCCACAAAAAAATGATGAAAATGGAAGTACAAAAGGGATGAAAATATGGGTTTGGGAACTGACGGAATGAGTCACAGCAGTTGGAGGAACTACAGAGCATTTGAAAACCAAAGGAAGAGTCTGAATTTTGAACAAGTTACTTGAAGGAATGCATGTAGTAAATGTTGCTTAGCTGTAAGAAGGAGTGGGTAAGCACCGTGAAACCTCCAAAGTGTGCAGATCTGCTTGAGGCACCTATGGACAATCTTCTTTTGCATCCCAAATTTTCAGATTTAATCTGGAAACACAGCAAATATCAAAATAATTTTAAATCAGAACCCTATTAAAGCTGAAGCTATGACTCAAGTTCATTTTTAAACCAGTTCCATGCTTGTTGGAGCATGTTCTTCTTTTGAAGGTACTCCTTTGCTACAGAGCACAAAAGGGGAGCTTAAGGAAAAAAAACAAACAAAACAAACAAACAAAAAAACCCACCTTCCTATTCTTTCTTGAATACATACATTTCTTACATAGTATTTTAAATGTGTTTCTCTGTGTTGAAATAAATTTTAGTTCAAAGGACAAACCTGCCACTCATGTTACCACTAAATCAACTTTTGGGTTGCAAATCAAAGCAGAGTAGGGGCTATTTCTGTGTTCTTTCCATAAATGTCCTTTGATTTCCTCATTAGAATAGCTTCATCTTCAGCACTTCTCTCATATTTATTTTTTTAATTCACTTTCTTCTTCATTCAGATACCTGTCTATATGACCTTGCAGAAAAAACATGGTGTTGATACTTTCAGTCCAATTTGCAATTTCTTCCCTCTTCGTGGAAAAACAAACAAACAAACAAGCAAACAACAACAACAACAACAAAAACAACCAAACAACCAAACAAACAAAAAAGAAAACAGACAAATGAATGGCAGGGTCAAAAGCTGCATTTTATTGATCATTATGAGATGTCGTCAGGACAGATGGTCTGCTTTATTCTGTTTACCTCAACACATTAGATTTTCTGTCTTAAAGACTTGTGGACTCTAAGCTGTGATGCAGGTATTTTAGGAAACTACATATCACCAGAAAAAGACTCTTCTGACTGAGACCACCCACTGGTCTAACTCTCTGTCACACACCTCAGGTTCGGCAGCTGCCTAGAGGCTCTCCATGTGATCACAGACACCTTTAGATGATGACAAAACCATTACAATGTGAATTTGGACCTGGTGTTGGCAATCAAAGTAATATTTGTTTAGTCTATGCTCCTCAGGTTCTTCAGGTACTTCTCTCCAGAGCAATCCTGTAATACAGGAAGTCCTATTTTTTTTAAATAGACTCTTTTAGTTGGAAGGAGTGCACATTAGATTTGAAAAGTAAAACATTTTTACATCTAATCTTCTCTCAGAAGAATTTTGTGGATTTATACAGCCACATTTAAACTGCTTAGAATGATATCCTGGTACTCTGGAGAAATGTTTTCAACACGTACAACATAAATCCATAATCTTTACTTATGACTTAAGAAATGTAGAGAAGAGGAACTATTTTTTCCCTTCTGTTTTCTGCATTATAGTAGGCAATTATGAACTTTTATAGACAGATACTCACCCACAGTTACAACAAATCATTATAATTTTAATACCAGCAATTAAAATAAAACAGCAATGAATTTCATTTCAAATGCACTTCATTCTTCTCAGGGTCTGCATGCTTGCACTTGCAGTATTATAAAAATCAATATTGAGTAAATAGAAATGCAAAAATATGAATGAGGGAGGATCAGTGAAAAACTCAAACCAAACCCCTGGCTGGATCCTATCTCAGGAAAGTTTGAGTGTAGCTGCAGCACAGTCAAATCTTACAGAACTCATTTTGTACAGCCACGTTATTATGTGCTTTGTTAAGTTTTTTTGAACTATCCATGAGATTATCAAGAAGAGTCAGCTAGCAAAAAGTCAGGATGAAAAGTCAGGATGACCATTTTATTTAAAATCTGAAGATTTTTTAGGTTGGCCTGCAATGAGAACTGATGTGCTCTCATTGCTTGGAAGCCTCTATAAAAGATACAGTGACCAAATTCGTACTGCCACCATGAAGTATAATGCTGACTTACACGACCCCTTGGCTTTTATTTCATTTCTGGTACAAACAACTGACCACGATTCACACTTGTAGGAAGTATTAGGGCTGCTGTATCTGCAGAAGCACAGATCACACCTTTCTCTCTGCCTATTGCTACTGCAGCTCATAGCTGGCACACTCTGGAGCAGCAGTAAGGAAGGATCTTTGCCTTCACCCATGCAGATCCCTATGAACAGATCATGTTGGCCTTTTGACTAAAAGTCACTTTCTGCCCAGGGGAAATGCAAGCACTAGGAGTAAGCAACAACCCGTATCTTGATCAAAGCAAGGTTGATTTAGCTGTAACAGTAGCAGCATGTGGTGCAGAAAGTGCAGTTCCCTGCTTTGCCACACAGTTCTGGTGTGACTTTGAGCAGTGATGGAATTACAGAGCTTAGGCCTAGGAAAGAGCCCATGAGGTTATAAAGTCCATCTATCTGCCCAGAGGCAGGATCAGCTGTATCTCTGCCAAGGTTTGTCTAACTGCTCACAAAAAACATTCAGTGAGTGGGTCTCTAAAACCTCTAGGCAGTCTATTTCTGTGATTAATTCATCCTTATCTTTAGGAAGGGTTTATTTTTCTTCTCCTGCTGTTCAGCTTAAACCTCTTCTACTACAATTTGAGACTGTTACTTTTGTCTTATCCACCATGGACATGGAAATATTTTCCTTTTGCAACAAGTTATTAAGCATTTGAAGAATGTAAGTGAGTCCCCACTCTTCTCAAGTGTAAGCAGCATGTGAACAGCTTAGGTGTGCAAACCGATGTTTCAGAAATTACTTAGCTGGGTGGTATACTGCACATATCCCTGTGCCGAAGAAAGTGTTCAGACCTACAAAGCCATTGTTAATAACAGACACTGTACCTCTAGGAACAGGACTGTTGCAATTGCCAGCTTCCATCAACAGTCTTTTCAGCAGTCTTTTCATTAGCAGCTCCAGCTAGAACACAATGTTTTTGTATGTAAAAGTCAGCCAACTCAGCTGTTTATCACTGATATGCAACAGGGACACATGGCCAAGTGCCAAAAGGGTTATTTAAATGAGAGATTGTCGTTCTAAGATTTACCTAAGCAAGAAAATTGCAGGAAAAAAAAAAAAAAACATATCCAGAGACTCCTAAATATTGGTTTGTGGAAACCCTTCATCAAATCTGCATATTGAAGTATTTTAAGAAACATGAAGAGCTTGTGGGGGTAGCAAGTCCAGAACAAGGCTTCTCTATATTCAAGTGGGCTGGAGAGTAAGAAAACTGAAACATGCCTACTGCTTTCTAAATACAGACAAAAGGGATTTATTCTAATGGATTTTCCAATGAACAATCTTAGAGCTTTCACCCAGAATTTACATTTACCCAGTTTCCAAATTTCAAAGAGATCCCTACAGAAGGAATAAGAATCATCATGTACAACACATGCTTGCACACGTGAAACACACCTTATGTCAGGAGGATACAAAGTGTGAACAGGAAAGTGTGGCCCAATGTAAAGCAGCAAACAGGGGCACTGATAACCTGAAGGTTCATGTTAACTCAGCGGAGTTGTGTTCCTCCACACTTTCTATGAGTAAGGATCCTTCCCCTCTCGACCTCTGGGGACAACCAACTGTTCTTTCAAGAAGTTAATTCTGAATAATAAAAAATGTATGCAAGTAGAAGCGATGGGAGGAGCACAAGAGGGAAATGATTCATTACCACAACTGAAGTGGAAGAATAACCCATTCATAATATGCAAGGTCAACTGTTGTTCTATGTCATTGTGCTAATGAATCACCGCCTGTTTATACACGGGGAGTAGCACCTTACCAGTACAGAGAGGAAACAGAGACTATTTGCGACGGGGATTACGCCAGTAATTTTAGTGAAACCTTCTAATTCCAAAACACCTGGTAGAAGAAAGGGCTGTATTCATACCTAAACCTGGAGAGACTTCCCCACTTCTCTGGCCTGTGTGAGTTTTAAACATATTTTTCTCGGTGCCAGATCTGTGGCCATCTGATCTGAAGCAGAATCTGACAGCGCAGACACTGATATATTACAAACTGCCAAAAGCACGAACAAGGGAGCACAATGTTTGTGCTTCTTCTATAGCTGGAGTGTTCATTAGTGGTTTAGAGGAGAAGAGAAACGGAAAGGCTCTGCTCAGTGACAAGGAATAACTTTACTGGCAATACGACTAATTTATGCTTTAATTTTCCATCTAAAGGTCTAAAGAAATAAGTTACCTCAGCTATGAGCCATCTATTCCAACAACTCTTAATTTGGGTATTTGGGCATTTTCAGTATGCTAAATCATTGCCAAAAGAATTTGAACAGAGGAAGTCTCTTAGCTTAAATTCCCAAGAGGCTCTCTCCTGGTTTGACCACACTATTTCAAGGGGCTGCTCTGAAGAGGATTGTTTTAAGTTGTTTTGTGGATAAGAAAATCTAAAGGTCATACAAAATCCTATAATTTCACTAAACAAGTGCTGAATTCCAGTTAAATCCTGGTGACCAAGGAAAAATCAATAAAGTTTAAGAATATTTTTCTGATAAGAACTATTTTTCTTCCTGAACATTTCCCAAGTTTTATTCATGCCTTCCCCAACCCTCGATTCACATGATTTAAGAATTCCTCTGGGCCAAGTCCCAAGGTTTGAATGCCATTTTTTGAGCTGAGCACATTCTTGAGAATCACTGTGGGATCAGGATGGAACCTGTCCTGCATGAGCTGGTTGCAATGTTGAATCATAACCATCAAAGGCCAGATTTTGTCATCGTTCCTCAACTCAGCACTCTCACATAAATACCCGACGGGGTTGGAACTAAATAGGTAAATGTGGCAGGATTTCAGCCTTTGCTTCAGGAACCCATTGCAATCATTGTCAATGTATTTGGAAACCCCGTGTCTAAAATGATACAATGACATGCTTTAGGGTCTTGACTTTTCTGACATTCTCAGTTTCTTGAAGCATTTAAAGACAAAAAAAAAAAAAGTATGATTTAAAAACTTTTTTTTTTTTGAGCTTTGGAATGAAAAGCCTTCTTTACTAATTTGACAGATAAAACACAAACTAATCCCATCTCCATATATCTTATAGAAACTCCAGATGTTGGAAAGATTAATAATTACACATTTACAGGAGAATTACTATCAATGGCATTGCAAAATGCCTTTTTTTCCCACTCTATCACAGGTGCCCACTACATGGATGCTTATCCTAACCTTCTGTAAAATGGAACTGGCAATAATAGGAGGCTGGATTCTATCAGGGACTTTCATGTACGTCTTCTTAGTTATTGTTTAAATACCATGTGATGGATGAGGAGTATGGGCAGAGTGCAGCTTGTATTTTAAGAGTTGTTCTGAAACCTGCACAGGGTCATTTACATGCTTCATGCAGCACAGCTATGTGCTGTATGTATTTCACTTCCGCACATGCAGAAATAATGTGAGATTCAACTATACATTCCTTCAGACCTCTACTGGTTTTCAGAGACAGAAAAAGGCCAGGAATCAACAAAAACTGTACAGATTCTCATAGCCTTGTGAAAAATGAACAACACAGGTGGTACTGTAATAGTTCAACTTTCGATGCCAGATCTATGAGCAAAGGGCAAATAAATATCTTGAAAGGAACAGAGTAGAGATGGCAGAGACAGATACTTCATTTGCTACTCTACAGAGCTATGTATTTCTGAAAAAGCCTGGCACTGTCCATCTGTCTGTACCTGAAGAATGCATCATAGCTCTTCAGACCTGCTAGTTATACAAGGGAGCAAGCTTATGTTCCTGCCAGCTTTCCCATGTGAGCTGTAAGCACTAGATTTGCTTCATTATTCCTTCCTCTATATCTCTGAGAAATGAGGAGAGAAGTCTGAGGCTACTGGTGATCAAGTCAAGCATCCTGTTATAGGAAAAAACATGGAAGGTACTGTACCCAATTAAAGATACGAAAGAGCCAAACAACAAATAATAATGGCATCCAGAATTGAAACTCAGGACAAGTTTTAGACATATTGGTACATCCATAAAACTAGAGTTCTTGTTATGATGAAAAAAAAAAAGAAACAGTATGGTTTAGGGAATGGTAGGAACAGAGATAATGAGGAAGCTAGAACAGATGAGAAACATTTTAATGTTACCTTCCTGGGAGAAACTGAACAGAATTTTTAATAGTTCCACAGTAGGCAAATGGTTAAATTATTAATATTAGACCCTTTCTCTTGTTGTAAATTTATTCAAAGAGAATAACAACATTTTCATTTATTTTTTTCCGCTAAAATTTTAGGGGAAGTTTCCTGGTACACACTTCACAAGCAAATAGAAGACTTGTAGCTGTGTTTGTTGCCTAAGGAATTAATGGTTAAATGTATTAACTACTTCATATTTTTCACAGAATCACAGAATCACAGAACCATTTAGGTTGGAAAAGACCTCCAAGATCACCTAGTCCAACCTATAACCTAACACTACGAAGTCCTCCACTAAAGCATGTCACTAAGCTCTACAACTAAACATCTTTTGAACACCTCCAGGGATGGTGATTCAACCACTTCCCTGGGCAGCCTATTCCAATGCCTAACACTAACAGAGTTTCACCTAATTTTGAACAACTGCTTTACTTTCTTTTGGCTGTGGATTAGTAACTTTTACAAATAGCTCAAAGAAGCTTTGCCTTCCTTTTTCTTTTCATTTGCTTGTTCCTCTGTTAGACTATCTATCCTATAAGATTGCAAAAATCAATTCAGAACATGAAGGAAGAAACCCACTATCTTTATCTTTTGATTCACGGAAAGATGGGGAAGGAAATAGAAAAGACAGTATAACACAAATGACCTTACCTGGATAAAAACTATCTGAGTTATCGATAAAGATTTGGAACAACTTGGCTAACTCTTGTAACTGTTGTTGAACCTTAACTTTTCACATTAACTACCTGCTAGCCTACACATGTTGCACACACTAAAACAGTTCATCGAGTCAGTCAAACGAGTTAATCATAAAAGATAAAGAAGAATGAGAATGAGATGGGGATGCATCTTCCCCCCTCTCTCTGAGCCCTCCCATAAATTGGTGGAGAAGGTTGGATTTCTTTGGGGGCAGAACAATTCCATAATCCTCCTGTCAGGCCAGTGAGCAAGTTACAAAATTAGGTCTATGCTAATAAACTAAGCAGTGCCAGAGTATGTCACCAAGCTTGGCACTCGCTCATCTCTACAGCTGACTTACTAAATCTGCCCCTGGCATGGATTTGGCCTGCACCAGCTCACATTGTTCTAAGCATTTCCAGGGATGTTTGAGGTGCTTACACAGCCCCAGAGCCATTTCCAGTGAGAATTTAGACAGAATGCCAAATACAGGTATGGCCTATACAGGCCACATATACTAGTATGACCTTGATGGCCAACTTCAGACTACAGGCACAAGCAGCTAGCAAAGCATGTAATGGCACAGACATGAAATGACCCACCCTATATCCCATCATATATCAAGCCACAGATAGCTAAGCAGTAATTATAGATGTTAATTTCTCTTGGCCATTCTTGCAGAACACCATGGGTGTATGTAATATCTATTTCAGGCAATGGTGTTCCACTTTTCCTTGATATGTGTGATGTAAACCAGTTTTTAGGACACGTATGCAAGTTTTATAAAGAACCATGCCAGAGTTCACTGAACAAAACTCTACCATTAAGTGTCCTAGAGTAATGCACATCTGAAAGTCACTGAACTGCAAGATAATAATGCTTACTAGGCCAGTGAAGCATAAATGCACACAGTGTTAAAATTATTTTCTTCTAAATGGGACAAATAAATATGCAATTCTTATAAAGAACTCACCGATTTGGAGAAAAAGATCTGTTCAAATGTAACTTGATTGAAAGGAATTAACTTGAATTTCAGTGTATTACAGAGAAATTCTATTAAAGAGTTGAATTCCCCATTTTTTCCCTCACAAGGGATGTTAATCAGTTCCTTCATGTGATATTAGCTGCATTTAACCTGAAAGGAGATGCATTCAGTCATGCATACATGACTAACTCCGTCAAAACATCAACAACAGAACATAAAACCTACCATCTAGATTGTAACTGGACTAACACAACTAACAAGGGCTATTCTTGTAGATTCAGAGCCACAAGAATGTCAATAATTGTGTTAAGGCTATGATGAACAAAACCCAGTAAATGCAAGGAATGACACGCTTAACGTATGCGTAATTGAAAGGGAAAGAATGTGTAACAACACCCTTTATTACACTTTAGCCTGTACTGTAAAGGTTTTCAGAGACACAGCTGTCTATTTGATGCAAATCAAGTGGCGTTTAAGCAACTTGAACTTTATATAATCAGAGCCCTGAACATTCCACAGGTTAACAGATGTTAATTTTACCAGGTATTTTACTCCTTAGCACAGAATTATACTTTGGAATTAGACCTGTCTTGAAAAAGCCTTTGACTTGCTTTGACACAAGGGAGAATGAGAAGGGGTTAACTGTATGCTGATGTATTAGAGATTCAGAGGACACTCTGATTTCTCTGACTTCTGGACTTGAGTTTATAGCACTGGGGGCTATAGCGAACTCAGTTCCACTATTCCTTTCCACCCTGCTGTCTTCTTGATTGCACAGGGCAGAAAATGTTTTCCAAAGGAAGCAGAGCAGAGCACATTTCTCACAGAGGTCTGGTATTTCCCATGTACTTGATTTATATGCACTAACTAGAAAGAGGTTCAGAAATTATCATCTGCAGAGTGTTAAATGAGAAGAAAGACCTTGCCACTTCTCGTTCTAACAAAGAGTCAAGGAGTGGAAAGGCCATTAGCACTTCCAAAGAGCCAGTTTTTCCTGGAATCACTGCAAATACACTTTGCTACTGTGAACTCTAAAAATAAATAAACAAAACCCAAAACCATACTGGGGAGTGGGAGGGCACTGGAAAAACATATTACACAAAATAAGTAACAAACAATTCTGTGTTCATTGATTCGGTTGTTTTAGTCAAGTTTCCTGATCACTGGGGTGAGGTTTAAGGATCTATATAAAGATAACTTTTACATTAGATGCTGTAGGATATCCATTCCCCCTAGCCTCTAGCTGTCTTTCTAGAAAGGCACAGAGCCCTTGTAGGGTTTGCAACATAACTGTCATCCACCCAGATGTACAAAATGGCAGTGGATGCCTTGGTTTGAGTATCTGCACATACGGGAATTACTTAAACTTTGAAGTATTTGAAGTGGTTTCCTGTGGTGGCAAACTGGATTTGCTAGGATTCAGATCAAATGAGGTGTACCACACAGGGACTCATCTCCTTTCTCAGTGATGAACAGTGAAAATGTGGTGGCTGAACCAGAACATTTTCCACAAGAGTTCTTCCTTTTCCTCTGTCATCAATACAGCTCATTGTCATGAGAAAGTTGTTACAGAGACCATACATTTCCCTGAAGGCAGTACAGAAGGCTATCACACCTTTTGCAGAAACTACCCCGATACACACACATCCCTGTTTCGCTCCACTGGTGAGTTTTGTCCTTCCTTATGTCATGGCTAAAAGAAGTTTGGGACACCCTGGACACAGACAACTTATTTATTTGTTTTTTTAAAGATCAATAGTATGATTTTAGACTTCATTGTCTGCCGGTATGCTGGAAACCAGAACCCCAGATCAGCATGCCTGGCAATCTGCTTGGTGATACATAATCAATATTCTGCATGTTGCACGAGTTACTGAGGTCTGATGGTTTTATTGGTACGATAGTACAGTCATGCAACTAGAAACCAGTGCCCTAGCCTAGGAATTAAAAATGTATTGATCAGAACTGTGTTTGGAAGAACTAGCTTAACAGATTGGACGTGTTTTTATCTGCTATTATCAACAGGTCCTTACCAACTCTGTGTATCCAAGGTCACAACCTCTGAAAAAGCAGCTCCTCACCTGACTAGTCAAGCAGCATGACATACCTGCAATCTGTTTACAATAGCCTTCCTTTAGGCAATTTACAATGACAGAGTGTGTAGTTTCTGTTATTCTAGTTTAACACTTTAATCTAGAAATACACCCAGTCTTTAAAGTCAGAGAATTCTGCCTGGGCTGCTAACTCAGTAGCCTAGATCAATACAATAAGAGCAGGAAATATCCCTTTTATTTAAATAATCCTCAGTTCTATCTCTCTCTTTGGCTTAACAGATACTCAATATTTCAGTGTACAATCACATTTGCCCCAAATACTTAAAATGTAAATGCTTTAGGGTTTCTGTCTCCTAGATTGTATCACAGTGCTACTGTAAGACAGCTTTCCTTAATTAAATCAAACCACCGACTTACAATCCTATAGAAAAAAAACAGTGCATCAGGGCTTGCATTTCCCTCACCTTGAGCTCTGACCGCGGCACTTGGTGAGCAACACACTGGGGCCTTCTGAGCATCAAGAGCTGTGTTCTCTGAGGCCTGAAGGAAATGGGAAACCTGTCCTTCCTGGATCACACTCTTTGGCTCAGGCAGTCGGCTTGCACAAGCCTGAGCTGAGCTGGAATCAAGGCTTCCAACACGACTTTTTGTTTTGCTTCCTGAATTCACACAGCTCCTTACACCAACAGGACCCCACTGGAGAGCACTAGGAAGGTTTCCTACCAGTGATATCATACATATCTGGTTGCGTACAGTAAAATACACAAGCAAAGGAATAAGCCAAAACCTTTTACAGGAGCCACAGTTGCTGGGGAAACCATCTTTTCTCTGTATTCAGTACTTCAATACCCCTTTAGCTCCAGTAAAACAAACAAACCATGGTCAATTTGCCTAGGAGCGTGCACACTGCTAATGCCAGTTTTTTGTCTTGCACCTCCAAGGAAACTGCCTTTCCTTCAAAGGCTGTACATGCTGATGTGCCTATTTTCTATCTGTCACCACATCCCCACACCTCCTTGTGACCACAGACACACAACGAACACATACAGCCCAATGCCACCTGTCCGTGCTTTCAGGATGGGTGAGCTGTGGGGTTTTTAAGCCATTCCAGCAGAATGGGCCTACGTGAAGTGAGTGAGGAAGTACAAGCAGTAGAAGGAACTTGACAGAGGAAAATGGAAATGGCCTCCCCAGGAAACCTTTCGCAGCCTGACTGCCACCAGCTTGTAGGTCTGCTTTTTACTCTTGGTCTCAGCATCTCTGGGGATACTCTCATTTAAGAAACACTAACCTTTCCTCTAGCCTCAGCCAGCCTCGATTGCTTTAAATTGCAGAGATTGAAACAGGTCACGTCCAAGCCTGCAAGAAACTGTCACACCTTTGACAATTCTTCAGAGGTCCCCACGTTTATGTCTGTAAGACTGTTTGGCCTGACTGAATCCTTGGCAAGAGCATGGCTCTGCTGTGCGCCTCCTTACTTCATGAGCTTCATTGTAGCCTTGTGCAAGTCTAAATTTTATCTGCATATTACAATAGAATTGGGGTATTTATTTGAAATGATCTCTCTCTTTAATATTGCATAAACAATACTATGTTTATTTACAACTGTTATTGTTATTAGGTTCTTGAAAGCCCCAGAACATAAAAAGAAAAATATCTTCCTAATATTACAGATTTTGAGTAACCTCTGTCAGCAAACATCCCGACCTCAGAGTAGGATATATTTATAAAGTCATAGGAGTGAATAAGGCCTTTTATAAACTTGCTTGAGAATTCTTGTCCTTGTTTTGCAAACTGCAATTACTGCTCAACCTAAGTGCATGTGAATTTCTCCTTTAGGTTTAACAACAATACTTTGTAATTGTAAGCAGTTGGGGTTCTTGTTACAAGTCCTCCCCCGATCTGATCTTTTGGAAATCACTTTGGGAAAAAAAAAAAAAAACACACCAAAATCTCAGCCCATCAAGAACAAAACGTGTGCAAGCTGAAATAATTTGATTTACAGTAATAACAGACTGGAGCTACCTGTTACTTGTTTTAACTACAAATCATTATACAGAACAACCATCAGTTATGCAACGTGATATGAAACCCATTTTTCCTTATCTATAAAACAGACATAAATGACCAAAATGTTATGATGAGTTTGTTAATTAAAACAGTGGCAGAATTCCAGTAGGACTACTTTATGAAGTTTATTATAATAAAAGTTGCTTTGCAGCCTAATAATGAATGGTAAATTACCATCTAATTTTACCAGTTTGCAGAAAGGATGCTTTTTAATTTTTCCTTTTTAATAACAGAGCATGAAAAAGTTCTGCCTAGTTCAATTTAGTCTTCATTTCTTTCCTCAATTTTTGTGAAACATTAACCGAGATATTTAAAACTATATATAAGAAACTGTTCCTCCCTGTTTCTTTACAGGATGAAATTGTGCATTGCATGCTAATCTATCTAAAATGATGCAAGAGCATGTGGTAGGATTCTGCAGTGCATGGACAAGTACAGCAACAGGCCCTTGTGGGCTGTCTCTATACATTTTGCATGTGCTGCAGTAAGGGCTTAGTGCCTGCAGCTATCCAGGAACTGCTCAACTACACAAAA
>VXAA01000912.1:45352-75123 GCA_013399115.1 Anseranas semipalmata
AAAAAAAAACCTTCTTCCTTGTTTGGAACAATTTAGTACACAAATCAGTTTGTGCCAAAGAGAGCTGGAAGACATGGGAACCTAGGCCTAGCTAGGCTGCAGTTTTAATTACCTTCACAAACCTGGTAATATAACTGCTAATTGTGACCAAAGAACTATCCTGAATGAATAACCACAACGAATGTGATTATTCTCCCATAATCTGGAGAGTGCTTCTGCCTACCCCAAAGGCTGCTCTTTGTACAAGTGCTTGGGAAATGGCAGGAATGCCTCCGTGCCAGCCAGCAGGGGTGCGAATTCCCATTCTCTGTCTCCTTAAAGCAAGGGGAGGTCTTCTCCCATACTCCATCTAACAGGGGAATGGCACCTCTCCACAACCCTCTGCACCATGCACCTTCCAGTTTGCAGCATTACCTCTTCAATATAGCTTGGACCAAAACTCTTCGCTAGGGCCTGGGCCACAGAGTAAAGAAAAACCACTCAGGCCCTCCAAAAACTTGAGCTAATGAAAGCATTTCATTCTCTGCTCTAAAACATTTCCAGCATGAGCCCAAGGTGAAAATCCCATAGTCAATCCTGCCCCAGCCAAACAAGGGATAAGAAAAGGTTGCCATTGCGAAGCAACACTGAGATACCCAGGCTTACAAACCCTCTCCCCACATGCAGCAGGCAGCAGCAATTTACCCCGTTACTGCTTCCAGATTCCTGAGGAGGTTGAGCACACCCGGGAAGGCATCCTTTTCACAGAAAGGCTTCTTTTTCTTGCTAGCTCATATTCTTGCGTATGCTGTGAGCAGTCTTACAAATTTATACATCAGCCTGAGGTGTTGTCAGATCTTTGGTTTTATTTCTTCATATGAAAACTATTTTATACCACTTCAGAAACCCTGTTTTGTCCTTACCTCCTCATTTATCCTCTGGAGGAAAGTATCTGCTCCCTGTGGGATTATTCCCTTTACGCAATTTATTTGGCCTCCAAAGTGAGCATGCTCCATACAGTACATCTTGCAGGCTAACACAGCTTTAGTACTTTGTCTAAAAGCTACAAAAAAGCACCATTTCACCTTGTTTTGTTTTTCTCCTGATCTAAGGCCCCTCTAAGGGTTTTCTTAATCCTTTTAAATACTCTTGCTAAATTACTTGCGCTAATCAAGTGATCTAATTGCTGACAGAGAATGAAGTGGTCTCCAGGCTAGCTTACTAATGCTGATCTTGCACATATACTACAACTTCTAAATGGAAGCCAAGATGTCTGCTGACAGGTGGTAACTCCCCTTGCAGGATCTGCTCTCCTGAGATCTCCTGAGTTGTTTTCTTGGCTTATTCATTTATTTCCTAAAGAGAGAAACTGGGTCCTTCATAACTTTTGCTTGTTAAGCCTGGCTCACGTGTTGTCTGTGGCTTTGGCCAGGAACCATGTGGCTGGAGAATTTATATAAAGTGAAAAGGTTGTGATTCTAGTAAGAAATCCACATGACCCATCAGCTGTGATTTACCGGTCCTGCAATGACCTAAAAATATGTTGAATGGTTATATTCTTTCAGTCAGTGCTTAGCATTTGAAAACAACAGCTTTTCAGCTGACACAGAGATATCTTCACATCAGGACAGTGGGATAAAGATTTTCAATGATTATTAATTTCTGCAAGAAGTGCACTGTAAGGCTATTATGATGAGTCTTGACAAAGTACTGTCTGCCTTGACATTACTGCAAGTCCATTGCTTGAAACTCCTAGGACACATAATTCAAAAAATTAAACTACCTACTGTGTGCATAGAGATGCCATAATCAGAGAGCTTTATGTTACATTCCTTTATGACTACCTGGATAGTTACTGTCCCTGCTGCCATGTCCTGGTGTTTTCCAAGGAGTAAGCAATGTCTCTTTCAGGATGGAAGGAGAAGGTAGACATCACAGGAAGCTGAAGGAGAGAAAGATATATATGTATTATATATTATATATATTATATACCAAACAAAAGAGATTTAGTTGTCTAAGGTGCCTATAAACAGAATTTAGGAGCGTATAGCCAAAACCACAGCTGAAACCTAGCTGCCTGTCAACAACCTCCAGAGCCTTTGACCTTTCAGTGATGTCAGTGCCAAAAGCTCTCCTTTATGAAAATGCCAAAGCCCATCATCACTGAATGGTACATGCTTCTTCAGCCTTCTCTCCCACCTTTGTCTTTTTGTGAGTTGGAAATTTAGTAATTGTCTCATACATTTTTTGACACAAGTGCTACTGAATGTGCCTGAAATGCTCGTCAGATGTTCCTAAGAGTGCCCTGACTACCATGCTGTTGTCAGCTCCTGGCATTTGTGCTGTCAACTGCTTTCTGGATGGTGCCACATCTCCAAAATACAGAGAGAGAAAGACAACATAGAACAAATGCAATCCTGCAGCAGTTACAGGCCCAGTCCCTGTTGAAAGGACCATTTTTGCAGTTTTCTATAAAACATCTATTAGATAACACAGAATTCTGGGCAGAGGGACTAGAGCCCTGGTCCCTCCTTTCCCTATAATAAAGGGAGCCTATAATAAAGGAGCCTCCTTTCCCTATAATAAACATTGCTCTATCTAATAGGTGACACCTTTTACTTCTTGTCATACAATGTTTATTCAGGGAAGGATGAAGTCCTAGATATAGTAGAAATCAGAGCAAACAAGCAGTAAAACAATCTGACAGCAATTATTTTTGGTAAATGATGAACGTCTGGAGTTTCCACAGATCAGCTCAGTCCCTCCACAGAAATACCCTCAACCAAAAGCTGCTCAACCAAGCATTCTCCTACACCAACCCAGAGACCGTGCAGCAACCAGAGGTGCTTCTCCGCGTGCCACTTACAGCCAGCTGATGCTGTTATGTTACACTGACTGGGAAAATACTACTGGACCAGTACAGCATAGCATTTATATCCCTTTCTCATCCCTGCTCTTATATTCCCCAACAGCCCATACTCCTAGCTGATCACAAAGGTAGTCAGAAAAATCATCTTTCATGACACAGCCTAAAACACAACATGTAATGTTCTAGTAAAAATATATTAAAATCTACTTTTTCTTGCTCTTCTGTTAATAAAGTCTGCACACCAAAAAAAAAGTGTTTATCTATTTCAGCTCCAGTACAGCAGCTAAATTCATGCAGTAATGTGAGTGCTCTGTCTTCCAGTTTCTCAGTGCATAACATGGACTTTTCAAAAGATCAAAGCAATTAAAAAAGAAATGAGTGTACGAAACCAGCTTCAAAAACTGTCTCAGTTCTCCTGCTGTTCCTGATGCTTTTGATGTGACTTCCCCTGCTTTCTTCTTTCTACATCTCTGTTCACAGAGTGAACAGCTATGGCCACACACAGGGTTTACTTAGGAAAGGTTTTTATATAGTTTAGATAAGAAGAGAGATTTCCTTCTGTATAAATTGTATACAGGGTTTTTAATCTCCACTGAGAATTACTTTTATATTAGATTATCAAAGAAAACATGCCCACTCTACCTGGACTCTGATTTGAATCTGATGTGTGTTGCAAGAGAAGTAAAATAAGTTACTGCACCTCGCTGAGCTGGAACTGATAGCATTCACTCTCATAAACAGTACGAATTAGATAAAATCCTTCACTGTGATCTCTTTTTCTTGTCAGCATGTGGAAGAGACTTTACTGGGTATGTTCGCTTCTGAATTGGTTAAGATCTGTGGACTGTATTCAGATTCCTATAGTTTGGCTGTGGCAAACCAGCTCATTTTATATGAGATGAGATTTTGTGGACCTAAGAGCTACAAACAGAACTGCAGGTGGTCCCTAGCTCAATAGTTTTCCAGAGTTCACGGCCTGTTTTTTTGAACCTTTTGAAAAATGAAGTAAATATATTAGATTATACTTCTCCCCATAGACTTTTGAAAGCCAGGGGATCTGTTACTGTGAAAATGTAAATCTCATTGAGGAAGTTGAGGATCTATCCAGAAGCTGTTGAAATAATTGGTGGAAGTCACCTGAATGATTTTGACATGTGGATCAGACTTCCAATGACTATAGGAACATGCTGACGAATGTCAAAGATAATCCTTTGCCACACGGAGCTGTTGCCTCCTTTGTTTTAAGGAAAGGAGGAAAATGCAAGTTTTTCTTTTATCCTTGACATGGCTGGACACACTGGAGCCTTATTGGCTTCACAGAGTCTTCTTTTTCAGAGCAGTCAGGGAACTGACCAGAGACCTTTTAACATGCTCAGAAACAAAAAAAATCTTAGTCAACATACTCTAAGATCTTTAGCAATGTTCGTATCTCACCCTTGTGAACCAAATAATTATTTCCTATGCATAAATATGAATCAGAATTCTGAAAACAGTATGGTTATAGGTCTGTCTGTTTAATTCTCCCTGCTTAATTCAAAAGGAGTCTAGGAGCTAAGCAGAATTCTCATTAAAAAATATCTAGACACATTACAGAAACAGTACAGCATGTACATACTCAAAGAAAATGCCATATATATTCTGTCAATTATTTTTTCCCGGGATTTCTTTTCAAGAATGCTTCAGAAAACCTCAGGATTTCTCAGTCTGGCTTATGATCAGTTCTTACCTCACTTTGATTAACCACAATCAGAAGTTTGGCATCATTTCACCAATGAACTGGGTGAAGTATCAAAGTACACCAAGGCAAAATGTGCTTTCAGATCACTTGTGTGGTACAATGTAACAAATTAAGGGTTGTATGTCCTTTACTAGGTAATTGCAAAGAGGCAATCGGTACTTTTTTTGTCTTTTACTTTTCTACATGGTGGGTGTAGTGTCTCCTTCAATTCTATCTCCTGCCTAAGGGGCACAGTGGTCAAACCAGTGAGATTATGTGTATAGTCAGCTGAATTTGCCTTCCCAAACAGCATGCACTGTTCCCTGTAGTGCAAAGGACAACTTTTCTTCTGGCTGTAGGGCCAAGTTGTGCCAAATCCATAGAGAGGTACTTCAAACGTCCTTGTCTGCTATGTATATTCATGTGAAGGGGATGCAGCATGGAAGAAATCTTTCTGCCTTCTTGCATCCAAGCCCTAAGTCCCCGATCACCTAAATAAACGATGACCCAGTTGCTGAGTTGCTGCAATGATTCTCCCTGCTTGACCCCAGCTGTCTCTCAGCACGCAGCGAGGACCCTCAGGACCTGCTGTTTCCTTCTTAGAAAGGCTCCACAAGGTGGTGGGTGGCTGCGGCTGTTCTCCCCCTTCAGCTGCCTCAGAACAAAGCGCGGTATCGCAGCCCTTCCCAGCTGCACGCTTGCCAATGACAGGCAGACACCCAAAAATAAATGGCAAACGGCTAGAGCTTGTGCGGCCTATGTGGTACCACACGCTTGCAGCTGTGGCTGCAGTGTTTCTGGTCGTATGGCCTGCTTCTGCAGACATCAGAACCTGGCTTTGCAACACACAATAGACAGGGGTGAATAACGTGGCTCGTGGCTTGAAACTGGGATGCTGGGGAAAAGCATGCGGCTGGGCTTCTCCCATCCAGTCCCTGCAGACTTGTTTCCATGGCTCAGCCATGAGTGGTGTTATTCCACCAAACACGTCTTTTCTGTGGGAAGGTCTGTTCTGAGGTGCACTTGGCCAGCTCACACCATGAAGGGAGGTGATTTTTTTATCTTTTATGTTCTGAATGCAAGTAAACTAAGAGCATGATTTACCTCTGATGAAGTCCATGGCTTCCACTGATTTTAGTTGGCACTGGATTACCCTAAAAAAATAGCAGAAGAAATGGTTCATAGTTCACATTCAGTCTTCGAACTGTGCTGTTAAAACTTACTTAACACAAGACAAAAATAACAACATATAGAAAAATGCCTTGTAGAAACAAAAGCATTCAGGATGCCTTTTTTTTTTTTTTAATAAACAAATCCTGATATCTTTATCAGGCAAATGGGCAACACAGTCATGCTTGACTTTATGAAGCATGTCTTAGATGCATTGCAAACTGTGAACCGCCCACCCCAAGAAAGGGAGAGGAAAAAGGTTTACATGTGGTCCACATAGCTGCAGTACAGTGGGAATGACAAAAGCTCAAATCTGCTGATATGAAGGCTAAATGACTAAAGTCACTAAACATTCCAGCATTGCAAGGCTAAATAGCAAATGGAAAGAAGTGAGAACAGCATCTGGAAAGATGGAAACATGAAACGGGGGTGAAATGATTGTTTCCTATTCAGCCCTGATATTAGTGCCTGATGATAAATACTGCTACAATGAACTTTCCTTATCTTGTAGTCTTTGAAAGGAAGAAACAGTGCTTGGTTTGCAGGTTAACAGCTAAGATACCAAAATATTTTTAAATGAAATAGTAGTCTTTACTTAGAAGACTGTTAGAATATCACAACAAATATATTTTATATTTATGTATATTTATTACCTTATTATAATCTAATTATATTTCTATGTTTATAGTAATTCATATTGTTAAAGATAACCCACATGAATAAAGAGCAAAATGTAAGAAGTAATCTCCCTATTAAACTCCTATGTTCCACCTCTCTGTTACTGAAAATATTTCTACACTTGCCAGTGGAAGTTGACCACCAGAGGGAGCCTGCACAACTTCAAAAATTGCAGAAAGACCGTAAGATTGACAGAGGAAAAAATGGCTACGCTATTTATACAGGGACTAAGGAGGAAAAGTGAGGTATTTATAAGATTTCACAGAAACATTTCACATAGAAACCAGGCCTAATGTAACATTAGTTAGATGCTTTGGTGTTGAAAAGATAGGAAGATATTCAAAGTAAATGAAGACATTGAAAAATGTTGCGGTAATGATATGAGAAAGGGGACAGTAAACAGCTAACTAGTTAAGATTCATATTAAACAAGAGTAAAATAGGAAAACAATAATTTATACCTTTAATTCCACCATATTCATGTTTCTGTTCTGTCTGTGTGGGGCCTAATCTGCCTACAGCAGAAGTCATTTCAGAAAATGAATTCTCTCATTTTGTATTTGCACAAATACAGACAATTAGTAAGAAATAAAGCAACAGACCTGTACTTGGCCTTCTCCAAATATTTGATATTGCTTCAACAAATGTCTTTACAAATGACAAAAAATACTTCTGATTATTCTAACAATAAGAGAACTGAACATGCCCTGAGAACAAATTTGCAGCTTTCACCAGCCACTGCTTGGATTTGTTTCTCTGAAGAAGATCACTGTCCTTTCCGAACCTTGTATTTGTCATCATAGCATTCTAAATGCATTCAGTGATTTCTTCTTAAACAGGACTGTAAAGTGCCAAGTTGGCGTTTATGAAAGTGGCAAGATGTATGGAACACTCCTTCAGCGCAAATTAGAAGTTTTCTGCGTTGACTTTATTGGAAAAAAGATCAAAGAAACATCTCTCTAATAATATTGATGTTGTTATGGTGGTAACTGTGTATTTTCCTGCAAGACCTGAGAATTAAAAAAGATCAAAAGGAATTGGGGAAGAGGGCAAGAGATGAAGGATGGAAGGAAAAGAGCAGCAAATGGTGGTGGGGTGTGTGTGTGTGTGTGTGTCAGGAACTGAATCCGTGTACTCCAGGTAATCAAACTGACCAGAAACTAAGTGCAGTGGTAAAAAGGGAAACAGAATGGACAATGTGTGAGATGTCTGCATCTTTTATTCAACAACTGCACAACTTCTGCCAGTGGAATTATTGGTGGCTTCTGACACCTCATCAGAGAGGCCTGCTGGCTTCTCAAACTACAGCTTCAGTGCCAACATGGTTATTCGTTCTGACTGCAACAGATGCAACGTGCACATACAGCCACATTTCGGAGAAGGCAATTAAGCTTGTCAGAGGCCTATAGCCAGGCTATGATTTCTGCTCAATCCAATAACCATTGAATGTTTTGCAGGAGTCAAAAGATGTTGATCTTGGGCCTGACAATTAGTGGGGATGAGGGTACTGGGGCATTTTAAAGTCATGTGTCTTCACTTACACCTTTGACTCCAGCTGCTGGTAGGCTGCCATTAAATTGTGCTTGCTATTTTGATAAGTGCTCATGTCCTTTATATATCTTTCCCAATGTCATCCTGCACTATGAATGTCTCATGTAATTGGAAAAATTGTCACAGGTCATAAAAAATTGAAAGGTTTGGTTTCCCATTCCTACGCTTTTAAAGAAATAGCCACTATAAATGGGCAAGTTTGCCAGTTATTTGTTTCAATCCATGAGGAAATTATAATTTCAAGCATATCTCTCCCTTTTCTCACCACCTCCAACAGCATAGATTGGCATAAGGAGCAGTACAGAGAGCAAAGATTCTTCTATTACAGAAAAAAAAGTCCTATATTACCTCATCCTAACTACAGGACATCCCTTGTTCAGTGACTAGAACAGCCTCTGTTTGATTGCTTATGCAACTCAGCCAATTTGCTGTGTTATTGGAAAATCTCATAGTATTTGATATTTCTTCTTATGGTTCAGGTACTGCAGTCATTATATTTCATGTGAATCTCAGTTTTCACTTCTAAAGAAACAAGTTTCTGGATGGTGTAGTTCTGACTTACCTCTGAGAACGTCAAGGATTAGAAAGTGATTAGAAAGAATCAAACAGTTCTTGTACGCCTTAAGTCTCGTGTGATTTTTCAGGGCCAAACACATGCTGTGGTTTTCTCTCTGCCTGCTTGGTTTGCTGATGATTTTCAGTTTTCATTGTTGGAGGTGGTGATGCAAGACTGATACAGCCCTTGCAGCCTCATGGACCAAGTTTCATCCAAAGCAATGCTGGCTTCGGAGCCTCGGAGAGGTGAGAAACATCACATTGAGGATTTCTTAGACTTTTTCCTTCTGACTCTTCTGATGGGCATTTCAAGTGCCCCAGTCACAAATGGAGGAAAAGCACTCAAAAACTTTACAGAAGACAAAAGAATGCAGGCAGGGGCTTTGCACCGAGCATTTTAGTTGCTACGTCGGAAGATCTTTTATTGTTCAGATCAAACAAAAGACTTGATTCAGAGAAGTCTGTGGTAACTTCAGCTCTCACTGTCCTAATCCTTGTAATAAAAGTACTCAGAAAGCAGTGATGATGAAAGGAGGTATTTTAACGGCCCTCAATCACCTGAATACAAGCTTATGCATTTGGGATCTGACATCATGGCCACTTTGCAGTGAGGCATTCGTATCTCTTCACCCAGATTCTTCTTTGCATGTTTATTATGTGTTACAGGATCTTTTTGTTCTCTGCCCCACACTAAATAAGGCACCGAAATGTCATCTCACAGTGTCCCATCTACCATACAACATAGACGAGGCTCTGTACCCACCTGCCTTGCTATGGCCATGCAACCCACTTAAATAAAAAGCAACACTGTTCAAATGGAAAAAAAAAAAACTGCAAGAAGTTAATTGAAAAACGTATTAACTTGGAGCTTCTATTTCATATTCTTTGGTACCTGGACCAACTGAATAATCAGATGGAATTATCATCTGAATTATCTCCTGAGGCCTGCGGTAGTTTCACATTACAAATTGTGCTGGTAGCTCGAGACTCGGGTTGGAGTTTCTGTAGGAGTTTCTAACTCCTCAAAACGAGATGAAAGCTTTGCACCACTTGTGGACTAAATAGTTCAATGTGTTGCTATGTTTTAATATCAAATGGTATTTGCATGTATTTTTGGTGTTTATAGAAGAATGTCCGACGGAGATGCAATGTTTTGTTGACAGGAATATCTGCTGGGTTCCATTGCAACATACTGATAATGGGAACAGGCCTACTGTATTTCAAAAATACAGGAGTTTTTCCCTACAGTTTAAATGGCATGTGAAGTGGGAAGAATACGGTCTTCACTGAATAAGGAGGTAACTCAGCAAAGGAGATGCATGTGTGTGCTTCATAAAGGTATCACTTTTCTTTCCAAATATAAAGTGGCAGCTTTGGATGTGGGAAGGAGTGCTATGTCTACTTACTTAAAAATATGGCCAATATTTATAGCATTCCTGCATTCTCATTTTTAGATCTCCACTTAAACGTACTCGTCTACCATATACATAATTCTAACTGCTTAACCCAAAACTATTTTCCTCTTCAATTTTTAGAGAATAAACAGGAGAGAGACATACGACGTGTATGTGTAACAGAATCCTGTGTGCAGCATCCACAGATACCTACATACATCTATGTACATGGTGTCAACTTTCTATATGTATAAAAGACTAAATAAATATATAAACTTCCTTAGGAGTCAATTAAAGAAACAGAGAAACAAACAAAACAAATAAACAAACAACAACAACAACAACAGAACAACCTCTAATGTATTTCAAACCTGAGCTGCTCTAATTTTAGTTAATCAAAAACATAGGAGGAAAACACTTTGTTTCAAGGCTCTACAATACATTCAAGGTATTACCTGAATATCTGTGGCCTGAATATGAAATAGATAGTACCTGTGGTGTGACATGGGGTTAGTTGGCAAGAAATGTACCAAATTATTCACAAACAGCACTGCAATTAAAGCATAACAAATGACTGCCATGAAATCCACTATCCTGCAAATAGCATTCACTCTACATGATTGTTTCAGAAATGTTTTAAGGAAGTTTATATATATATGCATATGCATATATATGTATTATGTGTGTATAAACACTTTAAATACATATATATAATTTTTTTTTATATTTCTACATTTAATTTTGCATCCTTCCACATCTAAAGCTAGCTACAGGTCTAAAGGACTGATCCAATATCCACTAAAGCTGATAAGAATCTTCCCACTGGTTTCAGTGGACTTGGTTAACTACACTGGTTTCAAAAGGAGAGGAAAAGAACAGTCAATAAAACACTACAAAATTCCAGAAAGAACAGCTGTCTGGAACACAAGTATGCCATTGTTTTTAGGTTTACTTTTGCTTGGCTTTTTGAAGCTAAATGTTTCATTTCTAGCTGCTTTCATTAAATATTAGGAAACAGACATTGCACCATAGCTTTCACCTAGGCTGTCTGCCTCAACAGTAAGTATTCTTCCTCTTAAAGCAACCCTTGCCACAACCAGAGACAAAAAGATACGACTAAATGGCTCCTCCGTGTGCACCATAATTCTAATTTTGGTGACAAAAACCTGGCTCTACCCTTGAGGATTTCAAATATGCATTATTGTGTACAGTTGCTGCACACCATGGCTCATCTTCTGTGCTCTGTACAATGCAATGGGTGAAAAGGCTCGGAGGAACAAGTGTTTGTTTTCTGCACCATAGAAGTCAGTGTGTGACTGCCTTTACTTTGCAGCTTTTATTGCATTACTTGCTTGGTGTTCAGTAATCGCTGCGAGCCATGATGCTGGAGTTCCACATCTGAGCCACTTTCACACAGCCCACACACCACTCAGCATCCCGCTGCCACAATAGCTATTTCCAAAAACCTGCTTTGAAACAGTATATTCAAAAGGCAAGCCCCACAGAACTGCAATGTACTAACAAAAACCGCAACAATTTATTCTGAGGCGTGGGAACATGATGGGAAAGTCAGCATTGCCTGAATCCTTTGATTTCGTATCTGCACATGCACCATAAAACTCTGCACATGAGACTGAAAATAGAATAATCTGTTTGCTTATAGGATACTAAAGTAGGTGGGTGAGAAATATGTATCCATTGCTCTCACATGCAAGAGTACTTGTGTGCATTCCTGCATATATGAACTGATTGAAGAAGGTAAGATTTGTTACTGGTAAAGGAGAAAACCTAACTTCTATTCTCCCCTGGAGCACAGGGAAGCAGGAAAGAAAGGTACTGTAATTTTGTATTTGACTTTTTCTGCATCCAGGCCAGAATATTGTCCCTGATGGTTCATCAGAGGTTCAAAATACAGGTGAAAGGTACCTTCCATCATCTGTATCTGAGGTCTTGTCCTAAACTCAATATCCCAGATTCACTCTCATCTCCAAAGCTTTTACTTCTAAGTACTGTAACTTCAGCCGTGCTTCCATCAGCCTTTGGATCAGCATAATTTTTGACCTCGATGCCATTCTGCTTAGCTAGAAAATGCATGAGAAGTATTTTGTGAAAGTCACTTTCGAAGAACTATGACTCAGCGGTGTACCTCTGAATCACTGTGCCCCGAGGGTTACTCCCCGGGTAAGACGAGAACAGCTTCTGGCGATGTGGGCTTCCCAGAGCGTGGAAACAGAAAAGGGTGAGTGCTTTTCTATCCCCTGTAATGCCACATCCTTTTTCAACTTGGCATAGCCCGCGGCATGCCCTCTTCTGAGCGAAGGGGGTGATGCAGAAGGGAGGAGAGCCACGAGGGATGGAGACAACCACCGCGCTTGGTCTGTGCAGCGAGACAGGCCTTGGAAACCTGCTTTTTGCCTTGTTAGGGCCCTTCTGTTGCCAACAGCTGCGAAGTAGCCCAATATGTGGATACAGCGCAGGTCAAAATTCAAGCATTCCAGGTGACTACATCGCTCTGACCGTGCTGGTTGCATGGACAGACCCCACGGCCATTAGCGTAATTCCCAACAGCAGCTCCTGCAGCAAGTCTTCTCTAAGGTAAGCGAAAGTTGGCAACCTGCAAACCCCAGCCGCTACCCCACCACAGGCTGACAGAGAATCATCCCCCCCAAACCCTTCCTTCCATCTTCATTTAACTCTGCAAGGGGATGCAGAGGCTTATTCAGCAGAAAATAACTCATTCAAAGATTCGCCCGCGGGCTGTTTGACACGTGGACTCCAAGTCACGTACAAGATGCTTGCATATAACGAGGAGCTCAGGAAGGCAGCTACTTCCAAGGAAGAGAACTGGGGGAAATACTACTTGTTTGGATCATCAGCACACAGCTCCTATTTTACCTTCTCACCTCTAAAAGAAAATAAATAGGTGTTACTCTCGCTGCCCAAGACCGGTTCCCTGGGTGAAATCCTGAAAGACATCAAGGTGCACTGGGGATGTAGACTTCCGTTCATAAGCTGTCCTAGAAGATTACTATTGATTTTCATTTTTGTTTTTTGTATAATTTTCCCTTTTCTTTTTTAGATTGACTTTTGAAAACCTTTATCACTAATTTCAGTTGTCAGAAACATTGCAGAAAGATCTTTTCCCTCTGTTCTTTGAGTGAAAAACTCCGTCATCATTACATTAAATTTGGATATTTCAACAGTGCTGTGAAATCCCTTAAAGAAAATGCTTTAATTACTGTAAACTTCTCATACACAAGAAATAATGATTGAACCTGCCAGCCCTCACACTGAATCTTCTTCCCTCTCCAATTTTTATTTTAATTTAACATGTACGCACTTCAGAGAGTTATGTCTTGCTGTGATAATTCCCCTGGATTCTTTGGAAATTTTGCTTAAGGAAGCTGTGACAAGATCTGGCTTGTGAGACAATAAACACCTCAGATCTGTACAAGGTTTTGAAGGATGTCCACTCCTCCAGGAATGATTTCTCTGTTTCCAGTGCAAGAGCTATAGGATGTGTGAAGCTCTTGTTCTAGTCTGGTTTTTTGTAGCTTGCATTTATCTTTATTTGTATTGTGTTTGTTTTGCAAGAGATTCGTACCTCTTCTGTGTAATGGTCCCAGCATGAACAATTCTGCCAGCATAAATGAAAAACTGCAAAAACATACATTACTGTAGAATTTATCACTGATTCATACAATGTAAACAAACACGCAACCAGCTGTAGGTCTCCATGTAAAACAAGTAAAAAAGATTGTTTTCAAGCGTTATGCAGAATTGGGCAGACATTCTGACAACTGTTAGTTTTGTGATTGTTGATGTGCTGGATAACAGCTTTTATTGTATTTTGCCTTACACGATGAATTTGAGACTATTTGTCAATTATAGCACATCTTCGTCGGGTTACAAGAAACCCCACGAGCAACGGACATTCCCTAAGTACATCCTTTAATATGAATCTATAATCGCTAGCCAACATCTTAGTCATCTAAGATAGGCTGCTTCCATTTTAACATAAAAGGAATTGCCGCTGACTGTGGCTTGCTGGGATTACGTGCTTTCTTCTTTATCTCTTTGATTTTACTTCAGAAGCTCAGCTATTAAGAATATCAGACAATTTTGATTGTCTTCATCATTTACCCTCTAAACCTCCGAGTGAGAAAGAATCTAACAGGCAACTACAGCACCCATCAAGTAACATTAAAATCTATCGTAAAGAGGGGGTGGGAAGAGAAAGAGAGGGAGAGAAAGAGATCTCCCGGAGCACACTGTGCCATGTGGGAAATTATATAATCTACGCAAAGCATGATACAAATATTTCTTCTTCTTCTTTTTAAAGGAAATATAATATCAGTTTCATACTTGTTCATGCCTCCTCTTCATAAAGCAAAAACTCTGCAGTCCACTGCAGTAAGAGAAGGTTCTGTGCATTTCATGTA
This sequence comes from Anseranas semipalmata, assembly GCA_013399115.1. Classification (NCBI taxonomy): domain Eukaryota; kingdom Metazoa; phylum Chordata; class Aves; order Anseriformes; family Anseranatidae; genus Anseranas; species Anseranas semipalmata. Next base: position 59,707 of record VXAA01000912.1, read on the forward strand.
CTGAAATGCTACCCATAAATGACAAAAATGCAGCATTTTATTGCACTCTGCCTGGGTTACACAGTCTGCAACACTGTAATATGTTCTCCAGTGGCCTAGATATCAGGGTGTAACTTGGGTGTAGATGAAGATCTTTAGTTTTTAATTAATAATACATAGCGCAGAATCTGAAAGGCCATCTATAATTTATGTATCAGTGTCTCAAAAGCAGTCATTCATACATTATATATTCAGACAGAAAATTCTCTCGCTTTTATTTTCCAACAGAAATATAGTAAGATGTTATTTTGTACCCTACAAAATGGATCGGTGCTACCCAGAGCTTCACAGCTCTCAAAACCATCAGGTTCCTCTGGGTTCCACCTGCCAGAAGAGGCTGAATGTGCAAAAGCATCCCCGACTGAGCGTCTCTCTCTAGCTCTCCCTCCCTTCCGAAGGGCTTTTAAAAATGATCGGACCATTTCTTGGATACGTGCGAATTTACCCATAGAGAGGTAGATGATTTGAGAAAAAGAAGTTTATGAAAAGGGAAGGAAATGATTTAACAATAAGGAGTTTCCAAACTGTACTTAACTGAAACCAATCATGGTAATATATCATAAGACTCTTACAAAATAAAGGAAGAAAAAAGTCGTTTTTCAAATTCATCTTTATGCAAAGCTATTACCTACAAAGTATGTTTAATATTAGCAGTCATTCTCATCATGCTGTCCTATTTTCAAAGCATCCGCCTACATATGGGCACTTGAAGAAGTAAAAATAAAAAAGCGCATGCTGAACAAGCAACTCTTTAAAGTCGCCTTCAGTGCTGTATTTTCTTCTCCTTTCTCCCAGGCTGCAAAGCCTAGAACTGTAATGTTGGGCTCCGGGGGCTAAGGAAGCCTTGGCCTTTGCTACGCCAGGCAAGGCGTCGAGCGCTGCGGATCAGACGAGCCCTCTCACCTGCCTCAGGTGCCGGGGAGGCGATCCCTGGTCGATGGGCGTCGCGGTCCCCGCTGGGCTGCCTGAATTTGCCGGCTGCAGAGCAGAGGGAAGCGAGTCACGTCACCGCGCTGTTACTGCAGCTCCGCCGCGCCGGATGCGGGACGGACCCAGGTACCAGCTGTGGTTTTTTCAGACTTGCCCCTCTTCCATGTTCTGTGCACCTAAAAGACTGTTAGCTTCTTTTTTTTTTTTTTTTTTCCCAAAATACTGAGATAATCCAGCTGCTGCAACAGAGATAAGAAATATTTTCCAACCTCAGATGGGCAAAACCTAGTTAACATCTGAGATGCATCAGGATGCATGATGATTTGGGTGTGGTGAGGTAAGAGATTCACAAACCAACTTTCAGGAAAGTTGCCATTTAAATTTTATTTCCTCAGTTCAGAAATATTTTGGAGAAAACAAAACAAAACAGTTCAACATGACCTATAAGCAAACAATCCAGAAGAGAAACAATATTCCTTGAGATTCGAATACTTTCCTTTCCTTTGTGAGCAGAGCCAAGCATTAAGCTGCTCCTGCAGGTTTGTTGTGGGGGGGGAAAGACTGGCCATAAATATTTCTGGGCTGAACCTACCTCTCCTTTTCTACCAAATACCCAGCACAACACAAACCCTGTTTGCGCAGGATGTGCAACTGTAAAATTATTACCTCTCAGCACTGCAATTTGAGGGACATTATTAGTAGTAGACTGAGGTGTTATCAGACAGAACATTAACTTGGCTAGTCTCAAATCATATTTTTCCTTCACAATTTGTAGTTCAATAACCAGGATTACCAACTGACTTGTGGCAGTTATTTTGAGGATTACAGTAATTACACCTCAATGAATTTCTGCATAATCATCTGTGTCTTGCTTTAATAAAATTTTAGAATATTACAATATATGATTCAGCAGGGAGTTACCACAGTACCTTGAAACACAGCAATCCAAATCCACCTCTCCTTGAGTTTTGAAATACTATTCCTTAATCTTGCAAACCATCCACTCCGGTGAGTAAACAGTTTCTAATGATTTTTCTCTCTGCTACTAATGTTTTGTTTCTGTTCTGTACATTTGCACCACTAGGTATTTTAAATAATCTCATATGTTTTTCTTCATAGGACTCTAATGTCAGTACTTTGCTGGATGGCCAATGGTACAAACTTGTCTTTCTCCAATATGAAATCAGTGAGAGTAAAAAAGACACTGAAGGGGAACGATGACAACTATTTTGTCCTGTTTATCAGCCATTCTAAAAAAAAGCTTGAGAAAAGCCCTGCAAATATCTTAGGCTGAGGCAAATATGAAAAAGAAATATATCTTTGCAAGCAGTTAACTGCAGGTAAATGGGAATGTAATGTATGCCTAAACTGCTTCTGCAACAGGAACTGTTAGATTTTCCCATTAGTTGAAAAGTAAAATATTGGCAAATTAGACTATAATTTTAGCAAAAAACTCTTAGGTCACATGGTCTGTTTCTTCTGTTCTGACAGGACCGAGCTGTTCATTTTGAAGTGTTTTGTACAACCTGGTTTTGAGTAACTCCAATTAAAAAGTGAGTAAAATCATTCTGGTGAAAGGTTCTTTATAATTCCTTTGCCACCTGACAAGGTGTCTTTGAAAACTGTACCACGATGTGCTTAAACTTTGTGTTATTAGAAAATACTCCTTAATAGGCACATTATTGGTTTCTTCTCACTGCTTGAGTTGTATCTGAAAAGGATTCTTCTTACTTGAAGAATAATGACAATATTCTGGACTAGATTAATTCTATGCTCTTTACTAAATTAACACAAGGAGGCTGTAAATCAACACTGTTTTAACAAACCATTACAGTACAATAATTACACTCTGAATAATTACATATAGCCTTCAACAAACCGAATGTCAGGACCGCATCGTGTGACACGGCTACTGAGACAAAAATGATGTCACCCCAGTCTCCCAGGCACATTCAATTGGAGAGAAGCGAGAGCTGGCTGTTGGTTAGGGGCCATCCATCACCTTCACACTAGTTTCATTATATCTCTGGATATCTCCTGTTGCAACCCCAAACACTGAGGTAAATAGCCTCATGAGCTCTAAATCTCCAGATGTTGCTACAATCCTGCAAAGTTGTCTTAAATTTGTGGTTCCCTGTTTGCAACACATGCATTCACTGTTTTTTAAGAATGCAATTCAAGCATCCCATTCCTTCATCTTCCAGACCATTCTTAAGAATTGTTTTTTAAAAAGGACCCAAGCATTACTTCTGCGTGCTTCCAGCAGTCGCTACTTTATTAGACATACCAGCAGATATTCTGACAGTTTGAAAAGAACATACTATATGAATCAAAGGAAGAAAGAGTGATCTATATATGTATTCTTTGGCCAAGAATACAGCCCAAAGACGGTGAGTAACCTAGGTCTAACAAAACCAGTGTGTACGCACCCAGCGATGCTTTCAGCGAAGGGAAGCAAATGCAGCATTCTGCTCTTGGGGGTCTGAAGTGGCTCGAACAACTACGTTTTGTCTTTCTGGACATCACTTTCCTTGTGGGTTGCATATGGGGAATACAAACCAGCAGTTCATTTCTGACCAAGCTTTTCTTATAATCCATCAAACGCTGCTTTGTCTATTTAATGGGATTTGAGTTGAAATCAATTCAATCTAATTTTTTCTAAGAACATCCTGTTGGGCACTGCATCAAATGATTTATTAGCAGTGTAGTTCTTCAAGACAGATTTTCAAACAAAGGCATAAAACAACCACGATGGCAGGCATTAAAAATTCATGGTTACCAGCAATTACCATAAGACACAGACAAGACACACCAGGTATTACCTTTACAAGTATGTAATAGTAGCCTGCTATACAGCATTGCATTGTGGTGTTGATTTTCCTATGCTATAAACTGCATTTGCACTCATTTGCAATCACAACATGATAAATTCAGGTTGTTACTACCTGACTTAAATGTCAAGCAACTTGTAGATTTTTAAGCAAAATGTTGAGGTTTAATGTTACCTGCACACGAACGCCAAAAACTAAATCACAATAATAACAACTATATTCTACAGATGAGTAAAAAACTTCAACAATTTTCATTCTTGCTCTTAGTTATATCAGTTAAGAGACATCTTTTTTTTTTTAATCTACAGAGGTATTATAATTTATCTGAGGTTTCTTCAAAACTATATAGAACTCTGCTGTGACCACCAAGAACACTATGGGATGAAACAGACTTTTTTAATATAACAATGAAATGAAAGATCATTACAAATCATTCTTGTGACATACTGGCAGTGCTTTTACGTTTCAGGCCACCTATTTTATATTCACTTATATTTCATCTCTGTCCTTAACCAATTTAATCATAACGGTTCTAAAGGAAGAAGCTATTCGATTTGTCTCACATGACCTGTTTTTTTCTTTAACTGACAGCTATTGTGTACGGTAACTTTTTCCTTTGGACTCACACGTTCCCTTTTACATCTGCTTTATTATTTTAGCAAGTACGAACTTAAATAACAAAAGGATGTTCCCAAGCACTACTTTCTTGCTTCCTGGAAAGCTATCATACAAATTGATTAACACTTTCCTAATTCTTTGATATCTCTTCATAAGATTTAATCAATATTTAGAAATAAATCACGCACTTAGCTTCTCCTTTTTCCCACTAAACAAGAAGAGTGGACACTCTGCTAAATCCATTTTAATTCCTACAGTAATATCTGATATCAAAATGAAATATTCATGTGCATAGGTAGATACGCTAACACGACTACAACAGGAATCTAAAAAATTCCGCGTACATACCAACCCCTGCTAAGATGCAAAAACAAACTGCATCAGCTGAAATGCAATACTCCCAACTGCTTATACTAGCAATGAGAGCAATATTATCTGTAGTATACCCTAAAGATATTATCAGTGAAATTTGCAATGAAAGCTGTGCGTAAATGAAGTGTTAATAATGAACTGTGAATAAATCTTTCAAGAGCACTTCAAGCTCTTTAACAGAGGAAAAGTTGTTCAAAGCAAACCTGTAGGAAACAAACATGGAATATATGCAGTAAGTTATACTGGCAATGTATTGAACATCAGGTATATCCAAACAAGAAGCCACTATTCCAACAATAGCAGTATATTCACAAAGGAAAAAACAAAAACAATACTAGCAAGAAATTAGCTTTAAGAAGATTAGTGAGTAACTAACGCTAAAAAGCATTACAGAAACATATAATTATCCCCAAATGAGTGTTATAAATCTAGGATGTTTTGAGGTAAGCTTATACTTGAAGTAAATTTAATGAAATTAAGTTCAAAATTCATATTGAGGACACCCAGGCAACCTGAACACAAGACTCACGTCATTCCAGGGGCATGTTTTTCATGTTTCAGCATGGATTTTTTTGTTTGTTTTCCCTCTAATATAGCACTGCTTCATGACAAGTGCTGAGCTTGCTTAATAATTTAACTAGGTTTTCCTTGCCTAGAAATAGTGACTGTTCTTACATCTCCAACATGAATGACAAATTCCTTGACTTTATGATACATACAGAGCATGGCCATCAGCAAGTTGGAGAACTAGGGAAATCTGATTCACCTTCTGGGCTTGTAGAGAAGTCCTCAACATGAGAGACCACATAGCAAACTTCATTTGCCAGCAGGAGTCTTTGCTGGAATTGGCATTGGCAGGAATATCAAGTCACACATTACATCTCACCAGAGATAACCTTCAGGACTGGGCTGGCATAAGAGAAGTACACACTGATGGCAATAACCCTGCAGCTAGAAAATTCAGCTGCTTTGCTCTTAGGAATCAGGCTGCTGACTGTAGGCCTCACCATACCTAAGACTGTCTGGAGTTGCGATGAGTCAGAGACCAGCACCATGCTCACCATTACCCCTGTTGTTCTCATCGTTGTCCTAGACAGGCCAGTACCACGGTCTTAAAAGCTGAGATGGCAGCAACATAGCCCCGAGAGCTGCCAGAGTCCTCACCAAGCCTTATCCTCCCATGAACCGTGATCAAACACAACTTCTGCATTACATTCCATCTCTATCTTCATTTTCTCAGCAACCTTTCTTAGCCAGTCTGCTTCCAGCCTCACCCAGATCACCCTACACCTAGCATCATCCTTCCTTTTTCACCCCCAGATAAGACCACACCTCTTGCCCATACCATTGCAAGCCTTCATGCCTGCATCATGCATTGACCAACGCTCCGGTGAGGCCTCCATGTGGAGCAGAGCTTCTTGCTCTGGGACTCGGCTGAAGGGTTATCTTTCTACAGCTAATAGAAGCCTGCCTGTTGGTTGGTTTAAACTCTGAGTAGAGCAAGTCCTTCCTTTCAGGACTAATTTCCACTGTGCAGGCTTACTTTTCTCTCAAAATGCAAATAATTATATTATCACAATTCCCTCAGCCTTACATACCCAGTTTTTTAGAGTCCTATTGTAGTCATGTTGGTGTATCTAGCTATGCACATGAATACTTCATTTCAATAACAGATATTACTGTAGGAATTAAAATGGATTTAACTGAGTGTCCACTTTTAATTTTGTTTTGCTTTTGTGTTGTTTTATTTTTTTCCTGTAATGACAAAGTCCCAAGTTCCACTTCAGTTATTTTTATATTTAAATATATTCACACTTAATTATCTTTTTTTTTCTTTTATGAAGTCTTCTTTCTACAGTGATGATCATTGTCTGAGCTCAGACTGCTAAAACATCCCAACCACATCCAACCACATCATCTAACCCATCTTTTAGGAGCAGCAAGCATTGCTGCCTTGGCAAAACACTCAGATACCACGTTCCCAAATGTTTTATCTTTGAAATATCACTTCCTCCATTATATCTCTTTCCTGTTCATCCTGCTCCCAACTCAAGAGTACTGACACTCTAGTGCTGTGTCCCCTGTGTCCAGAAATGCAGTACTGGAATGCAGTATTACCTACACACCTGTCACTTAAGTAAATGAAACCTGAAGTGAAAAATGAGCCAAAAAGAACAACAGGAGGTATTCCAGGTTCATCCTGATGCACAGCTAGACTGACAGGCCTGAAGTCTGGATTTTCCTTGTGCAAATGTAGCTAGAGGTTTCCTCTATGTGGTAGGCCAGGACAGGCCAGAAGTTCAGCAAAAGCACCCACTCATTAGCAAAAGCACATTGGGAAACAAACAAACAAACAAACAAAAAACCCTCCAACCAACTAAAAACCAAATTCCTACCTGCATGATGCCAGAAACAGGAACAGCTCACGATGGTTCAGTTTTTCAGATATTTCAGGTGGACCCACACACTGCAGCATGCAAAGGCTCTGAAGTAGTTCCTTGAGTGAAGTCCAGCCTCCTGATGATTTGTGGTTTGTGGTTGATTGCAAACTGTGAAGGTTTTGCCATCCTGAGGCATCTGTCCATGGATATGAATTTTCCTTTCTCTAACACTGCTTGAATTCACTTTGCTGCCTTTCCTTCAGTTCAGGCTGTGCTGAGCATTTATCTCCTATACTTTGGCCACCCACATTCCTGAAACCAATATCAAGCCACTTCATCTTTGAAGACCTTTAAAACCTTTGACAAATTTAACTGAAATCAGCCACTCGGCATTACAGTTCTGGTGGAGCAAGGGAACACAGACAGAGGTTCAGTTGGGCAAGCTGCACGTACCCATGGGTGAAGCGCAGTCAAAGCTTTGCTTTCTTTGAAAAACAATGCTTTTTCCTTCCGTTATCCGTTTTCTTCAGCTGCAGACTAAGCTGCAGACTACACTTTCAGAAGGTACTTTCAGCTTTCCTGTAATCCCATTTTAGAGGTAACTCCTGCTCCTCCTGCTGGGTCTGGCCCTCATTTTAAACTTGAAAGACACCACGCTGATCAGTGGTTCCTGACTGTATTTGAAGGTCAGCTCTCTCATAGGCTGCTCTGTCTCACTTTTTTAATTTTTGATCTTCAAACATCAAAAAGTTAATACAGGGCATAATTCAAAGGAGGTGTTAAACCAAGCTGGGCCAGAACACCTTCCTGGGGATGGGGACAGCTTCATCCCCGGGGTGCTTTTCACACAAGGCGGTGGCTCCCTGGGATGACCCAAACCCACTGTGCCTCCCACTAAAACCCCAAACCCCGTGGAGCTAGGAGGGCTCGGCTCCCTCCTCATTTTCTCCTCAAACCCAACCGACGTTGCCGGCCGAGGGCTCTCACCGTGCCTAACGGGGGAAGGGAGGCTTCAGCGGGGGCTCCCCTCACGCTCCCGCCGCCGGGGAGGTGGGGGAACCGGGACGGGCAGCGGAGCCCGGCGGCCGGGTGGAGCCTGGGGCGGCCCCACGCTTCCGGACCGGCGGCGGCGACCTCGGCGGTCGGGGCAGCGCCTTCTGCCCTGGGGGAGAGCGACGGAACCAGCCAGCGAGGGAGGGAGCGGCGGCGGCCGCGGCACCATGCGGCCCACAGGTGGGGCGGGGAGGGATGGGGTCAGCAGTCGGCAAGCGGGGGGATACAGCGGGCACGAGGCTGCCTCGCTGCGGCCGCCATCTTATGCCCGGGGACAAGGGGAGAGGCAGGAGAGGAGGAGCGTGGTGCTGCTGGGCGAAGCCGCGGGTGGGTAGGCGTGGTAGGAAAGGGGTTTGGGTGTTTTTTTATTATTATTATTTTTTTTTTTTTTTAAAGGGCTCAGTGGGAAGGAGGGTTTAGCTGCGAGGGGCAGACGCGGCGGTTTCCTCCAGTGCCGTCTGTGAGGGTGCGGGCAGCCGTTGGCAGAGGGCGAAGGCGGCGGCGGAGGCTGTGGTGGTGCGCGTTGAGGTTCCTGTGGTAAAACGTGCCGCTCTCCTGGAGGCGCTTGGCATCTTCCTGTGGTTGTCCATGCTGTGTTGGAGAGTGGAGAGGTCTTCTCAGCCTTTTCTTGATACAGATGGGTGCGTATTTGGTAGGGGCTAGTCCCCACCAAATTTTTTTCCCCCTTTGGATATTTCGAGTGACTGATACTAATTGTTTGAATGTTTTCCTGACAAATTATGCTAAAGTTTTTATTGAGGAGGCTGTTCTTAGCACCTCGAGACAGTTTTAGATAACTTTTCCTTGAAAATAGTCCTCAATGTGCTCATTATTATCTTGCGGTATATCGTGCAACTTCTCTGAAGAGTGAGAAGTCTAGCACCAAGAAGTTAGGAAATGACAGAATAAATGTTGTATGGGCAACCTTTATTCTATCTTACATGTATAGCCGTTCTGGGTTAAAGTCTTAATTGGCTAACAACATGCTAGGTTATTAACTAAAAATTGATTATCCTTTTTCAATCTCTCAGCATTCAGTATAGTACCCAGCTTATATTGCTGTACAGCAGATCCCTGGTATACCTTACACAGAAATATTCATTTCCTTATTTATGTTTTCAGTGGTTTGTCACATTACCTTTTTGCCTCAAAACTGCTGGCATATATTTCGTCACTCCCTTGGTAGAGGAGAATGTGTTATCATTTCATTTACAGGTGGAAGAAACTGATGAAAAGATTAAATGATTTACAAATGTCACATGTAAATCAGCGGCAGGCCCAAACTGGAATCGGGAGCCAGGGGCTCCCAGTTCCTCTGTTCATTCTTCCCAGTCATGTTTCCTTATTCAGCAAAATACTGTGTACTTACTGCTCCCATTTTCTTCAGATGCATTTGCAAGGCTCAGCAACATTTAAATCAAACCAGTGACAGCGAAGCTGGGCTCTCAAAGGGGAAGTGAAAGATGTGTAGCCAGATGCCAGAGGTTTGGCTTATTTGACTTGCTTGCGGCAGGGAGTTAGGCTTTATCTTTGCAGCTCTCCTACTAGTCAGAACAATATTTTATCCTAATTTTATGAATGAGGAATCAAGAAAAAGATCTGAAGGCCTGACTCTGCAAAAGCGACTCAATATTTTGTTTTACTGTTCTGGGTCACCATTTTAAATGAGTGCTTCAAGTGTCAAGACAGTTTCTTCAGAGTACCTAATATTTTATATCATTTTATAACATCAAAGTAACCCTATTAGATGTTAATTATCAAGTGCAACATGCTAGTGACATTAGCCGTGCAAGCCATTGCTACCTACTATACTTATTATACAGATGAAAACACTAGGGAAGAAAGGCAAAGTGACTTTCCAAGCTGTTGTGTAACAAGTCAGTTGTAGATAAAATATCAAAATTCAGGACTGCTTTGATTGCTACTCAAAGCTGGTTGTAAGATGGATAGAGATAAATAGCATTTTCTATCTAGACTCTATTTGCAGCATTGCAAGCATTTTTTAATGAAAAAAGTAGTGTTTGTGAGCAAAAATACATGTTTAATATGCATTTACTGCCATAGTTATTAGGCAAACAGTTATTTCCAGATGTGAATAATCAGTTATATTCTGTTAATCACACACACTTTCTTAGTGATCATTGCATATAAATGACAATATACAGTTTGGCATGACCTGGGGACATACAGTTTAAGGTTTGGCTTTTGGTGAATAAAGGCAGTCAGATCCTAGGTATGCATGTGAAACTGCTGGAATAATTGCTGAGCAAATACATCAGAGCACCACAGAGGTATGGCAAGTTTCCCAGCTGCTTGCAGCCAGTTCCACATGTTAGCACTGGCAGGGAAACAACTAGTTGTAGGCTCAGCCAGCGGTGGATATGGTGGTCTTCTACTCTGCCATCATTTGTCTCTGTTGTTTTTTAACGTATTGCTCAGCACAAGCCTCATCTTCCACCTGGGACCTCCATACATAGACCTCTCCCTTGCAGCTTTACCACAGCACAAAACCTATCTTACCACAGTGAAAAGAGATCAGTTTTTTTCCTGATGGACCACTGGCTGTGAGGTACAAGTTGCTTTGCGTGGATTGCCCGTGGCTTACTCAGGCTTGAATTTGAAAACTGTTTGGGGTGCATGGTGGGTGAGACAGTCATGTTACTTGTCAGTATTTTGTAGGAAACCCTAGTCTAGATGAACTTTGTCATCCAAATTTGGTTGAATGTGCTATACCTAGTAGAGATAAAACATTCTTAATGCCTGATCCTTGATGACATCTGGCTTCACTTGAGATGAGAGGTACTGACACACAATAACTTGCTAATGGCTGTGCCATGTTTGAGTTATCACTCTTCTCCATATTCATGAAAATGAATGGCACCACTGAGATCTGCCGTCCTGCACTCTTTATGTACCCAATGTGCATTTCTGCACCTCTAGCTGTTTTTGGGACAGGATTTACACAACAGGCATTCTGCAAGAGAAACTAGCCAGTGAATGGACACAAATAATAATTGATTTCTTTTTTTTTTTTTTTTTTCTCAAGAATTAGGAATGGCTTCAATTTTTAGTAGCCTTCAAGTTTTTTGAAGACCTTCACTTTTAGGGACAAAATAGTTCTCAGATTATGACTTCATTCAAAAATGCAAAGGGTCTAGTGGCAGAGTTTTCAAGTAGATTCAACAATAACTAATATGAATTATTAATACTAATAATAAAGTCTTAGCAATTTGAGTATTGAAGAAGCAAGTACTGGAAAAGCTGCTGTCATCTGTTTACAGTCTTGTTTTGAAAGGAAGTTCCTATTTTTGTTGATGAAATATTTTGATATTTCTGCAGAGAGAAACAAATGTAATGTTCAGATATTTTAAAGCTGAAATTTGACTCCTTAAAAGTTAGAAATGGAAATCTTCACTGTGGTAAAGAAGTTATCCTGATGTGTACTTCAGATGCAACATTTACAGACGAGTATGTTGGCTAGAAACTAGAATTTTAAATTTTAGTAAGATATTGAATGAGGAAAAAGAAAAGCAGGATCTGTTACACTTTGAAACTCAAGAACCTTGTGATTAACACAAAGCTATCGTTTATCTTCAGAAGTGTTGGGTAGCTGATTCAGATTCAAAAGTTGCTCCTAACAAGATGTTTCTCTATGTGAATCCTCTCCAGCCTCCCTTCTGTTGCAAACGCTGATTACTGAAGCTTACATATACGCAATTGACCACCCACATTTCAAAGATCCTATCACTGATGCCACAGTAAAGGTGGAAGAAAGAGCAATTATCTCAGTTTCTGAAAAGAAGCATGTTTATGTCCAGGGACTGGGGAACTACAGCATCACTGTTTTCTTTTCTCTTGGAGTTGATCTTTGAGCATTTGCTTAGCTTATATACCCTGTTATTTGCTTGTAGGCAATAAAGAATGTTTTAAGTCCTCTAGAAGGTAATAAGCATAATGCCACAATGCAAATGGCAGCAATAGTTTGTGATGTAATTATATATTCCTGGGACGTCCAGTCATTTCAGGCTATCATGAAGAAAATAAAGTTGCCCTGACCTCTTGTGTAAATTAAAATCGAACTATTACAATGTGATCTGTAATAGACAGCTAGGTTTTACTAAATGTAAACAAAAGTTGTAATAGATTCAAAATGATTTTTTAAATATCTAGGCGTTTTGAATCTGCCGTGAAGATAAGACAGAAATCACAAATATCATGTTCTAAACTTTAAACTGGGGTCATGCAAATAATATTGTCATGCAAATAATATTGATTATTTAGTGTCCATTGGCTCCCTGCCTTGTAAGAAAGCAAGGCTTTGTATCACTCCACAAAGTATAAGTTGTGCTATCACAGGGCTGGCAGTTAAAATAAACAGGTCTTCAGTAGTGCCATAGTTACTTTGTTTTTCAGTGTTTCTGTGAGTCTTTGTGTAGAGTTAAATTAAGATAAGGCTTACATGTTTGATACAGCTCAAGCAAAAGTATAGCTGAGTTTGGAAGAAACACTTTTGCTTTCGCATCACATGCTTAACAGATGTAAGTGACTTGAAACTTTATCCAGATACTTAGAAGTGGCTACAGTTTGTGGTTGTGGTTTATTGCTTCTTGTCATTGCTCATCACCCCCAAGCTTACATTTTATACGACCCATTGCCAACTAATGACTCTTATTGGTAAATATTAATTACTATTAAAACAAATTTACAACAGTAAGTACAGCTTATTTTATCAGTATCTTGAAATCACTTTCATAGATATGTTGCGAGTTTTCATTTATCATAAGAACTATTCACAGTTACTGCCTGAGTATAGCTTGTTTTGTCTGTCACCCTCCAGTGATACTCGGCTACTGCTTTCATCAGAGAACGGTTATCCAAGTATGCTGTATGAGCGTTAAGAGAGCATTCAAAACCCAAAGTACACAGTAATGTGTACCGCGATTAGAACGGGAAAGCAAACTTCCTTTTTCCTTTCATCTTGCTTATGAAGACAGTATCAGCATGCTTCAGAACCACAAGTAAATGACAAATGTTAAACAAAATGCCACAGTTTTTCAGGAGCACATAGTGCCAGGTAGTTGCCATTACTTCAGAGAGATGAGCTTTTTTTTGAAAATCTGGGATGGACTGTTCACAGATTTTCTGAAATGTTCATGTTTTTAAAGATGCTGTTTGTTTACCTTCCTTAAAATACTTGATTTCTTTCAAAATGCTTAGGAACTGCTGTCATGCTTTAACTCAGGTGGTTTTGTGAGTACTCAGTCTTCTTGAAGTCAGGTCTTGGATGGGTGATGTGGGTACTGCAAATACGCAGGTCTGCAGTCATCCTAAATGTTAACTGATCATCAGCATGGGAGTTGTCAGGGCAATATCTATCAGCTTATAGGGAAACAAAACATTAAAATAAAATCTATTTATTTCTATGTTGTTATGAGTTGCTTCTGCTGCCTATTTATGAAATTGACTTGAACTTGGTTCTTAGTGGTATCTTATTTATGTGAAGAATGTTGGAAAACTATTGTTAGCGTTCAGGCACATGTAGAAGATGTATCTGTCTTCTATTGGATCAGACAAAAATTTGTACAAATAAACCTAACTACAGATCTCGCACTGTCTCAAGCAAATATAATGTCATTTTGACAAGGGCAGAAAAAGTCAAATATTCAGGGTGCTGTAATGATGTGAAAAAAGCAAAGGGTCTGACTTTATAGAGCGATTTTTTGCTGTGCAGACAGACCCAACCTAAATCTAGAGAAATAATATGATAGCTCTAGCAACAGCAATTCCCTTGGGTGGGGTGCTGCCCAGGACTGTGTTCTTTCCGTAGTTATGGTAGCTCATTCAAACTTACTGTGGAATCTTGGCGTTGAATGACTCATTTTAAGACTATGATAATATTAAAAATAAAGGGAGTAAGATGTTGTAAATTAAATGGCTTGTCTGAGATCACATAGAAAACCAGGAAGGATACCCAAAATATGAGTGCCTTAATGCTACAAACCCCAAATCCTCATCTCAAAGTAAGAAAAAGTAGGATAAAGGTATTGTAATAGCAGTAATAGTGAAATAGCAATGCTTACTTTTAACTGCAAAATCATTTGAAAGTCTATTCAAGTTTCTGCAGTCTTTTTGAGCATCTGTGCAGAACTGGCCACAGGGATGGTCGGCAACGTGCAATGCAGGGCTTAGCTTTCCTCTCCAGAGGTGCTCTGAGAGGATGCTGAGATCAGTGTGGAGATAGCTCCAAGTATATGTTCTGCCTTCCCTGTGGCTGATACAATGGCATATTTCTCAAAACAGATCTTAAGAGCAGTGGATTTTTCTAGGGAAGTGTCTCTAGCATATCCAGCTGTGTTGATGTGCTACCCCAGAATTTTATTTCTACGGCTGAGGCCAATGTTTATATCAAGTACTGATTCATACAGCAATATTTCAATGTGATCGTTGATAAATACAATCTTATAGTCGGGAGACAAAAAAATAAAAAGGGGAAACTGGTAAAATTTCATTGGTTATCTATTGGCATTTTAAATACTCCTTTGCATGTGGTAAGTGTGCATGTATTTGTGCAAAGGTGTGTTTAGACTTAGGTGTATTCTTTAGAAAAAGGGAATGGGGATTTTCTTAACTGCTGTTGCGTCTGTTTAAGTTCTAGGGACAATTCATGTAAGGCTATGAAGTTAACATGCAACACCTTTGTCAAATTCCTTATTTTATACCTCTGTACCTACTGGGAAACTTACTTCCAGTGAGTTCCTGAGTCTTAGAATCACAGAATTATATAGGTTGGAAGACCTGCAAGATCATCCAGTCCAACCTATAACCTAACACTACCAAGTCCTCCGCTAAACCATGTCACTAAGCTCTACATCTAAATGTCTTTTGAATACCTCCAGGGATGGTGACTCAACCATTTCCCTGGGCAGCCTGTTCCAATGCCTAACAACCCTTTGCGTGAAGAAATTTTTCCTAATGTCCAACCTAAACCTTCCCTGGTGCAACTTGAGGCCATTTCCTCTTGTTCTATCACTTGTTGCTCAGGAGGAGAGACCAATCCCCACCCCGCTACAGCCTCCTTTAAGGTACCTGTAGAGGGTGATAAGGTCGCCCCTGAGCCTTCTCTTCTCCAGGCTAAACAACCCCAGCTCCCTCAGCCACTCCTCGTAAGACTTGTTCTCCAGACCCCTCACCAG